>APFE030948505.1:1757-28887 GCA_000404065.3 Pinus taeda | reverse complement strand
TTACAAGAAAGCGAAAGACAATAGTGTAGCAGATGCATTATCTCGCCAATTTGAGGAGGAAAGTACCCTGCTAGCAATTTCCCTCCCCATTCCAAAATGGATTGAAGAAGCTCGCAAGGAATGGTTTTCACACCCCGGGCTCTCCCAACTCATTTCTCAATTGCAGGTAGATCCAAATTCCACCAAGGGCTACTTGTGGTAGGATGATATTCTTCGCTACAAGGACAAAGTCGTAATATCACCGACATCCACCCTCAAAGTCGCATTTTGGCAGAGATGCACTCATCTCCCATTGCAGGACATTCGGGCTTTCAGAAGACGTATGCTCGCACCAGAAGATCATTTTTCTGGACAGGCATGAAAAAGGACATCCTTACCTTCGTAAGCGAATGCGAGGTCTGTCAACGCCACAAAGGGGAAACAGTCAACACACTAGGCACATTACAACCATTGCCCATTCCGGCATCAATTTGGGTGGAGGTTTTTATGGATTTCATTACAAGTCTTCCAAAGTCAGGGAACAAGTCAGTCATCATGGTGGTTGTGGACCGATTGTCAAAGTATGCTCATTTTTGCGCTCTTCTCCACCTGTTTACACCAACCTTGGTTGCTCAAACTTTCAAGGATCAGATCTTCAAATTGCATGGCATGCCCACTTCTATTGTGTCTGACCACGACCCAATCTTCACCAGCAATTTTTGGCAGGAACTCTTCAGAATACAAGGCACTCAACTAAAACTCAGTACTTCCTACCATCCCCAAACAGATGGTCAAACTGAAGCCATCAACAAATGTCTAGAAACCTACCTTAGGTGTTTCACTTCAGAAAAACAACACCTTTGGGTACAGTGGCTACCTATGGAAGAATGGTGGTATAACACCAACTATCATGCCACCACCAAAATGACCCCCTATGAAGCAGTATATGGTCAACTCCCGCCTTCACCTACGTCATATCTCAAGGGATGCTCAAAAATCCAAGAAGTGGATCAACTCCTACAACACCGCGCAACTATGCTCGCCCATCTTCGAGAGAATCTTCATCAAGCTCAGAACCGCATGAAGCAACAGTTAGACCAGCATCACTCAGAGCGCCAATTTCAAGAAGGGGATCAGGTCTTTTTACGGCTCCAACCATATAAGCAAACATCACTCAAAGACAAAGGATGTTAGAAACTCTCTCCCAAATTCTACGGACCATATCAAGTACTTCAACGCATTGGAGAAGTGGCCTACAAGTTGGCTTTGCCACCTATTGCAAAAATCCATCCAGTTTTTCATGTCTCATGCCTCAAGAAAGTGATTGGGAACAATTCCAGAATTCAGACTAGTCTACCGGAATTGGACGAAGAAGGGTCCATCTGGCTTCAACCAGAACAGGTCCTCGACACACGAGTCAAGCAACTGCACGGCCGCATGATTAAGGAAGTCCTAGTCAAATGGAAAGACACCTCTTCGGAAGATGCAACTTGGGAGCCAGCCACTATTTTGCAGCAGTTTCCGCAGCTTTAGCCTTGAGGACAAGGCTAGTCTTAAGGGGGAGGGCATGTTAGGGTCCCACCCTAACCCCCTTATCTATGTAATGGGACCACGTCATAGTCAAGAGTCAATAAAGCCCATATTAATAATTGTAAGTGGTTACTCCGCAATTAATAACGGAACCACAGTTAGTTGCAAATGGGCCGTAATATTAGATAGATGGTATTAGTAATACGCGGTATTGGTCTGTGGTATTGCACGTAGGAGTCATATATAAAGGATAGAAACTCCCTGCGAGGAGCATCATGTCTTATTTTGCAATAAAGCTCTGCTCTATTGGAGGTTGCCCCTTCAAAGAGGCAAGTGAACATTACTCCCTGAATAATAAAATCATTGTTATTCTGTGTTCTGGGTATCTTTTCTTCGCATATTCTGTGTTCTGGGTCTCTTTTCTTCGCATATTCTGTATTTGGGTATCATTTGCAAGTTAAGAGCATAACATACTAGGAGTATCTAGTCTGAAAAATTTATGAAACGTGGTCCCTAGAGGATATTGAGGGTTGAAGCCTTCAATGAGGAAGTCGAAGCTTCCCACTAGTAGTGGATGGTGATTAGATCAGGGGGTTGGAGCTCCCTTCAAGTAGCAGCTAGAAAACAAGTGAAGATGGTAGGTCGGTGCCTATGTACTGGTAAACATATCAGCCAATACAAGAGCTAGGGGGTTGTAGCTCCCTTCTAGTAGAAGTTGGAGACCCAGAGAAGGTTGTAGCCTTCTGCAGGTGGGTGCCTGCATACCGGTATGATTCTACACCAATACAAGATTGTAAACAGCTTATTCTTTATATTAAAAAGAAGACAGAGACAACAACAGGTCGTTTTTCTCCCACATTGGGTTTCCACCTTAAATCTTGGTGTTCATGTGTGTTGTTTATGTGTGATGGTTTATTCTATTATTACTGCACATAATTACTATTTAATGTTTAATAAAGTACTGATGCGTTGATTAAAGAATAACACATGATGAATTAATTGAATCACATGTTCATTAGATATACGCTAGTTTCCTTAAGAACAATTGTGTTCACACACAATTTCCCTTCACTGAAGTAGTGTATATAAATCTGATTATGAAATGGAGAAGGTTATTGATTTGTAAATACTGATTCACCCACTTACCTATCAGTATTATTCCCAAAAATTGGTATGAGAGCGGGTCCTTTGGCAGAAGCTTGATCTCTTGAAGGAGATGCGTGGAAACAATGGGAAAGAAGCTAAAGAAGAAAGTGCCTTAGAAGAAGAAGACACCTCAAAGGAATAGTAACAGCAGGAGAGACAATTGGCTATTATGTGGAAGCAAATGTTTAGATTCAGAATCACCTCAGAATGAAGATGAACAAGAAAAATAATTATCAGGTATGAATTTGTTGTCCTCTGGTGATACATTTCTCTATTCATTTGAAGATAATGAATGTGACAATGAAACAATTGAATTTTCTCTTATGGGTGAAAGAGAAAGAAATCAAAGAGAGGAAGAATTTAAAAATCTCACAGACACTATTAGAGATCAAAAGGATCTTATTGATAAAAGGGAATGTGCCTACAAAGAAGAAGTTACCAGGTTAAAATCTTAGTTGGAGGAAGGAAACAAAATGAAGAAACAATACAAAGAAAAGGAATATCAAAGTCAAAGGCTGTAGGATGAAGTGACATCATTGAGAAATGAAGTGAATGAAAAGGAAACAACAACCAAGGAACTTATAGAAAGAACCAGTTACTGTGAAGGTCTTGAAGTTATGGTCATCTCTCTAAAAGAAGATCTTAAAAATTCAAATAAGTAGAATGAAGAACTACTTCAAGCATTTGAAGAACAATAAAATGAAGTTCTCGAATTAAGGCAACAAGTGGAAGAAGGAAGAAAAGTTGAAGAAATCATGAAGAAGAAGTATCTTGAAAAGGAAGAGAAATATTAGGTTGAGGTGAATATCCTAAAAGGCAAATTATAAGAAAAGGAGAAACTTTTACAATTTTAAGATAGTACTAAGGTTTTGGATGATATTCTTAGTAGTCAAAGGTCTCCTGCCATCAAATCTGGTCTTAATTTTCATGAAACTATTAAAGGTAAACCTGGCTCACAAACTGAAGCAAGGAACTCTAGTGCAAAATCTAAAATTCTCAAAAAGGAGATAAGAGGGCAGCCCCATCAATAGCCAGGGAAAGAAAGTCTTCAAAAAAAATCATTTACTCCTAACCATGGAAGTGTTAATTGATTATTTCCTCTGATGAATAATGTTGAATTTTTTATATGTCATAATTTTGGACATGTTGCAGCAAGATGCAGAAGCAGAATTGTTGAAGCTAATAACCGTCACACAGAAAGACCATCAACTTCCAAGTAATTTAAGGGATATAGTTCTTCTTGCAATATGTTTGGTCAAAAAGCTATTGATTTCTTTATAAGGAATATGAAACATATAATATGTTATGATTGTAACAAGTTTGGGCATATAGCAAAAGAATGTAGGGGAAAATTCTGGCCAACATACCAAAAGGAGCAAAAATCATCACACTCCAAGGTATGGAAGAAGAAGGAATTATGGTTAGAAAAATGTGGCATAACTCAATATACAGACAAAACAAACTCAGGAAGAACTGAAAGTATGAAATTTCAGTGTTCTAACTCTCATATGCAGTTATCATGAATAAAAGTCCCATATATACGCGAGTTAGAAGCTGCACAGTCACATATATGTTGATTTGATGTAGAAGAAGTAATAAATACTTAATAAAAGGGGTATGATATGGTTCAGTCAATTATCAATTATCCTTTCTGTTCTAATTAATGATGATTACAGTATGTTAATGATATGTAGAATGATTTTGACCCTCATAAGTTTCCGATGAATTGATGTATAATGAATTGATGATGATTCCTTGATGATCCTTACTGATATATGCAATGATCATATCTGATAGTGAAAAGTTGGCATAGGTTCAGGGGAAGAATATGCTATGCTTTTAATAATTCATTGTTGGCATTATGTTTAGAAGTCTTTTGTACTTATGTTGTTGAAGTGTTTAAATGATACATCATGCTATACTGCAATAATGGGTTGCCTATGATGAAATCTCAGATCATACTTATATTTCTTGAGCCATATAGCTGTTATTTAGATCAGATTTATGGATGATTGTGGATGACCCTTTTGATGATGCGTACAGTACATATGGTATGTTGATTACATGGTGATCTTCATAAGGACAAGGAGAAGAACAAAGCTTGAGTGGACAAATTCATTATTTGATAAGTGTCATTTCTTTTATGTTGTTTTCATCATGCCTTCAAAGATGCATAAAATTCATATGGTACAATTATGGATGAGGATTCTTGTAGTTCTTGGCTCTCACATGGTTGAGGATTGCTGCTATTGATGGTATCATGAAAGATTGACAAATGAATATGAGCTCATGGCTTTCTAGATACACATTTCTATCTCTTTGATGGATACACATTATGCTGGATACATGGATGATTACTTAAGTTGCATATTGATAAATATTGTTGGTTGGCCAAGAGAATGGTGTTATTGTAGGTCTCATGAAGACATAGCTATTTGAAGACATGGATATTCGGAGAAATGGCTTACTTAGTCACATAATGATGATGGTTTCTTACTTTATGATGATAGGTTTGATATTCACATATGTTGATTATCATGGTTGATGCTTATCAGATGTGGGATGTTCCCTAGTGATGATACATGGTTGGTATATTGAGGGTTCTTGTGGAAAGATCATGCAATTTTTGATGATGATGTTATGATCATAGATGATGACTATGGTGTTTTCACATACATATTATATGATGTGAATGATTTTGTGTTACTGCTTGGAGATATGACATATGCTTAGTTGATTCATGGAAGGTTATGATAAGGATCTTTCTACTAGGGAAACATAGCAAGTTTATCTTGATGAGATCAAGAGGATGAGTTGATATCTATATCCAGCATACTTTGTCATAGGTTGATGATATTTACATTGTCATATCTTGGGAACTAATGATGGTCATATACAGGTTGCTGGTCTGGATGCTGCTGACAGATGCTTTTGGTACAGATCATATATGGTGTATGATAGTTGCTGATGACTATCATGGTCTTGCTTAGATATTTTGTCTTTGTTATAAATGTCATGTCTATCATTTGATGTAAAGGTCATGTAAAGACCTATGATGTAGTAGTTTTCATATTCAGCGGTGTATGGACTTTTTAGATTACGTCAAATATGTAATCTCACTTGGTTCAGTGGTTAAGTCATTTGGTATATCCCCACTAGGTTGGGAGATTGATGTATTTATAGATTCATGTTATTCTTTTGGAAAATATTTTTTCAAACTCTACATGTGCTCAGGGGGAGCATGGATAATATAGTGCATCTCACCATGTACAAAGGGGGAGTTTAATCAGAGAATTCAACATGTGCCTAGGGGGAGCATGATCAATGTTCATATTTAGTTGTTTAGATATGGAAGTATTCATTTAACATTGGTCAGTCAACCCTTTTCTCTTGATGTCAAAGATAGAGAGTAGCTTGGTGTTTGGAGAGTAGCTTGATGTTTAGAACAATTTGGTGTTATTTACAAGTTGTGGTGACCAAACACCAAAGTAGTTTCCATCAAGTCCAAAGGGGGAGATTGTTGGCATTATGATGCATGTTTTTTACTTGATGCAAACCCACCTATAGCAGAACAAGTATATGGAAACTAGATGAATCTACATGACAAATCAGAGGTGACAGAATGATGGAACAAAGATGAATCTACATGTCAGAGGTGACAGAATGATGGAACAGAGATGAATCTACATGTCAGAGGTGACAGAACGATGGAAGAGAATAATGGTCAAAGGTTTGATACAGGGAGATTTTTAGTGTGTGTTTTCCATGATATTTGATGAATGAACTAATTGATAAAAGCATAAACAAGATGTAACAGCATGCATGGAATTTGTGTTTACAGATGTGACAAAATGCAGGGAAGTTCAAAGACATCAGTTCATAAGTGATGCATGATGGAAAATCAATTTATAATAGGTCAATTAAGAGGTAACAGGGCAATGGTAGATAAGAACAGGATGTTGGAACAAAGGACTATAGATCAAAATCAAGAAGTTGAAGAAAAAGTATGTTTTCCGGTATGTTAAGTTGTATATGCAGGTTCATTGTACAAAAAGAGTGTCTACACGCGGGTTTGTTGTACAAAAAGAGCGTATGCATATGCATGCACTTTCATAGGAGGAAAAGCATGTATGAGATGAAAAATTAAGAAACTTAAGGTGAAGGAATACCAAGGGTCAATACCATGGTATTAGCCCATAATATTGAGCAGAGTAATCGTTATTTGATCCTGTCTAAGAATACCACAAGTTCTAAGTGTTGTTCTAGTCTGAGGTATTGAGAAATGCTAAAATTATATAAGGAGGAGAAGATCAAAGGGCTGAGATCATAAGTAATGAATATATTATGAAGTGTTAGATCAAATGAAATTATGCATGTTATGGGTTTTTGATGCTTTTCTTGATCTAGACTAAGTATGCACTTGAGTGTTGGATGATGGATGAGATCTAATGATATATCAGGATCATAATGACTTATCATTATGAGATATGATAATGGATAGGCTAGATCTAAGTGCTAAAAAATGTTTTGTGCTTTAATTTCTATGATATGGGTATATATATGAAGACTAGAATAACTGCGAAGTTATAAGTTTTTATCTAAAGATCAGTACACTAGTTTGCCTTGGTGAAGGCGTGTGTCCACATTGGTTCGACACTTCCAAGTAGTGTATGCAAAAGAAAAGCCTATTTTTCAAAGATGATTGATCTAACTGATCAGTGTTGTTTTTTTACTACTGCCTGTCAATGATGTCTTCTTAGATCTAAAAGTAGAATTGAATGCATAAGGAGATCGAGTCTTATTGATTGATTGATTAAGTGAGAAAGGTGATCTTTGCTGCTGTCTGTTTAGATATCTATAATTTGATAGTAGATCTTCATATTTTACTGGTTGGTACAATTTTGATCAGAGGGTTTTATGATTCAGTAATTTTGAAGGTATACGGAGGTTTTGTTAAAGGAAGTAGCGTATACATACAGGTTAGCTTCTTTGAAGTAGTGTATACATTTTGACACATGATTTTTGAGGTTAAAGTTGGTTCTGGTTGTTGATACAGTGTTCTGGGTTCAGATCTATGTATTGTTTAAAATGATCTATCTATTTCAGTTGATTGGTTGAATTTTTATTATGGTTTGAATGAATGGTCGATTTAGTTGTGTCAGAGGTTCAGCGATTGTTTGATTTAGTGTGTCAAAGGTTTCAATGATTTATTAATTCAGTTATGGTTGATTCAGAGATTGATGGTTGGGCTTCAGGTATATGATATATTGATGATTGGGCTTCAATGATTGGTTGACACAGATGTATTTGTTGGATGTATTGTAGTGGTGATTGATTTTGAGCTTCAATGTTACTAATGGGTCCAGTGTGAAAATTTGATGAAACGTGGCCTTCATATTATGTTGTTGTGTACCAGGAGCATCCAGTCTAAACATGTATGAAACGTGGTCCCTAGAGGATACTGAGGGTTGAAGCCTTTAGTGAGGAAGCCGAAGCTTCTCGATAGTAGTGGTTGGTGATTAGACCAGCGGGTTGGAGCTTCCTTCCAGTAGTAGCTGGAAAATTAGTGAAGATGGTAGGTCGTCGCCTACGTACTAGTAAACATATCAACCATTACAAGAGATGGGGTGTTGTAGCTCCCTTCCAATAGAAGCGGAGAATGAGAGAAGGTTGTAGCCTTCTGCAGGTGGGTGCCTTTGTACTGGTATGAGTCTGCACCAATACAAGATTGTAAAAAACTTATTCTTTATATTAAAAAGAAGATAGAGACAATAGCAACAGGTGGTTTTTTCCCGCATTGGGTTTCCACCTTAAATCTTGGTGTTCATGTGTGTTGCTTATGTGTGATAATTTATTCTATTATTACTACACATGGTTACATTTTATTTTTTAATAAAGTACTAATGCACTAATTAAAGATCAACATATGATGAATTAACTGAATCAAATGTTCACTGGATATACGTTGGTTTCTGTAAGAACAATTGCGTTCACATGCAAGTTCCCTTCACTCAAGTAGCATATATAGATCTAATTATGAAATGGAAAAGGTTATTGATTTGTAAATACTGATTCACCCCCACCTCTCAGTATTATTCCCAACACATTCATGGATGCTCGCATGCCTTTCGGTATTATTAATGAAGGAGCCATGTTTCAGAGAGCTATGGATATATCTTTCATAGGGGAGCAAGACAAATTCATGGTGGTTTATTTAGAGGATATCACAGTCTTTTCTAAGACTGATGAAGAGCACATCCTCCACTTGAAGCTCTCCTTTGAGAAATGTAGGAAGTATGGTCTTTCTTTGAATCCTAAGAAATCTTAGTTCGCTTTGAGTGAGGGGAAGCTACTAGGACACATAGTAGTGTAGGAAGGAGTGAATATCGATCCTAAATGAGTCGAAGCCATCAATAATATTCCTCTACCCAGGAATAAGAAAGAGGTCCAACCCTTTTTGGGGAGAATAAATTTCTTGAGGAGGTTCATACCTAACTATGGAGAAATATTCAAGGGTATTACAAACATGCTTAAGGAGTAAAATGAAGTCAAGGGGATCGCTAACACACCCACCCTCCCCCACCCCTCCTCCACCCCCCCTCGAGATTCTTTTCATTGGAATTAAAGAAGCTTTGGTTGAAGCCCTAATACTAGTCAACCCCAACTGTTCAGTTCCTTTCTATATGTTCTCTTTTTCTTCTCCATATACTATTGCCACAACTCTACTACATAAGAATAAAGATGGTTATGAACATACCATCTCCTTCTTCATCCAAGTCCTCAGGGATGCGAAGCTGAAATATAACATCTTGGAGAAATAAGCCTATGCACTAGTCAACACTTTGAAGGCATTTGTCTATGTGATACAATTGGAAATCACAACATTTGTCCCAATGACAGTGGTCAAGGACGTCCTAGTGCAAGGAGACAATGAAGTAAAAAGGGGTAGGTAGATAGCAAAGATACAAAAATATGAGCTAGACATAAAGCCTACTAAGCTCATAAGAGGCTAGGGGTTGGCCAAGGTTTTATCTGAATCTAATTGCCAAGCCTTAGGGATAAACCTGATAATAGAGGAAGGTAGACTAGAGGATCATCACAATGCGATTAAAACATCTGAGAAGAATATCTATGAGAAATATGAGGGATCACCCTAGTATAATAACATCGTTCATTATCCCGTATTCCTAAGGTGCTCATTCGAGCTGGATAAATCCAAATACCAAACTCTGAGATTGCAAGTGCAAAAATATATCATATTCAATAGTCTACTCTACTAGAAGGACCTAGTGGGAGTATTGCTGCTATGTTTGGTAGAGGCTGAAACCCATAAAGTGATTGAGGAATTTCATGGAGGAGTTTGTGGAGGTCACTATAGTTGGAAGACCACAACACATAAAATATTCAAGGCAGTATTCTACTGGCCTACACTATTTGGAAATGTTTGTTCCTAGGTCAGGTCATGCCAGAAGTGCCAATTATTTTCTGAGAGACAAAATCTTTCTCCTCTCCCCCTGATTCTAGTACATGTGGAAGAACCTTTCAAATAGTGGGGACTAGACTTCATAGGAGAAATAAACCCATCGTCTATTGGCTAACACAAGTGGATATTAATGGCCACAGATTATTTCATCAAGTGGGTAGAGGCCATCCTAGCCAAAAACTCTACAGACTCAGTGGTAATTTAGTTTTATGGAGGATAACATATTATCTTGCTTTGGCTGTCCTATCAGAATTATCACTGACAATGCTCAGGTCTTCAAATATTCCAAATTCATCAGCTTCTGTGAGAAATTCAATATCAACATCGAGCACTCCACTACCTACTATCGTCAAGGTATTGGCTTGGCTAAGTCCTCAAACAAAACTGTGGTGAGGGTGCTAAAGAAGACAATCACCGAGAATCAGAGGAAATGGGACTCCCAAATGAAGTTCGCTCTATGGGCCAACTAAGTAACTCCTAAATGATCCGTTGGAAAATTTCCTTTTGAGCTAGTGTATGCTAAGGCCAGAGTCTTCCCGATCCAATTAGTGATGTCGGTGGTGAAGTTACTACAAGAAGCTAAGGAAGAGCCAAGTGCCTTGACACGAAGGATAAATCAACTGGTCTAACTTCATGAAAATAGAGAACAGGTGGGGGCCAAATTGTCAAATTACTAATAGAAGATGAAATCCTTATTTGTTAACAAGGCCAAGGATCGACCTCTTCAACCTAGATATTCAGTTCTCCAATGGGATGTCCTATGGGAAGACAAAGGAAAACACAGAAAATTTGATTCGCTATGGTTCAACCTTTCCAAGATTGTGGAAGAGAGAGGAAATAACATGTACCTTCTTGAAAATATGGATGGTGAATCATTGTAATTGTCGGTAAATGGTCATTTCATCAAACTCTATTTCTAAAACTAGAGTTACTCGTCTTACACCGATTGTAGATATCGGTGTGTGTATTGTAATTGTTATATGAAATTTACATTTTATGTTGAAAATTCCACTTTCACAAAATTATTGTTTGTTTAGAAAAGACTCCATGCCCAAAGTATAAGTTCATAGTTTGCAGGTTCTCAGCACCTTGCTAGCAAGGCACTATCCCCAGGTGGAGCCAATGTTGTCATCTTATGAAAATAGATTTCTAGTTGTACAAAGAATACCAAAGAGCATAGAATTTTCAGCCATATTCCAAGCTAAAAAAGCTCGCAAAGCTAAATAATACCCTATCCACTAGACAGTGTTTGGAATAAGCTTTCAAATGGTAGGTGGAAGTCTAAAAATAGACTCCTGGATCAGAAGTTAGAGCAAATTGAAGATACCCTTTCAAAGCTAGAAAACAAAGGAAAAATGGCTAAGGGTCAGGCTTGTTGCAAATCACAATCGAGGCTTTACTGAAGCAGTGGCAAGGGAAGACATCAAAATATATGATCGACCGATTTCTGATATCACAAATCACAAATTGGCAGGTCCAAGGTAAGGCAGATCGGTGATTGGAGGGTCCTCAACATAGTCTAGTGGCTTATTGGCAATCAGAGGTCCCACACATCGGACTTCTTGCAACATCGGCAACCCCCCAATATCAGTGATTGGCAATTCTAGACGAGATTGGTGTTAAAATGATTGTGAATTGGAAAAGTCTCGATATAGTGTAAAGCAACAGAAGGGGCTGAAAACCATTTAACAAAGGATTGTAGTGAAAAGGCAAGCCTAGGATGGCCCTTTTCTCTCTCCTCCAGGGGGGCACATGGCAGAATACCATTGGTCCCTATGAATCCACAATGGAAGCTACAGTCATCATGATGTGGTAGTACAAAGATGACATGTCAGTACAAAAGACACGTGACATGCTGATCTAGCATTTTCAGGGTCATAAGGTGGCATTTTCGAGTGACATGTGTCACCTCTCACAAAGAGACACGTGGGAGTGATCACCCATTGCAAATTGGCAATCGGCGTTTGCACAAAGTAAAGGTACCTCCTCCACCAATGTCCATTCTGACTTGTGATTGCGATATGTGAAAGACCCTCCCGGATGCGATAGTTTATGCATCCTGATTTCTTGAAGTATCTTGTCCGAAAAAATCAGCCAATGCTATGAAAGGAGGTAAAGAGGCCCTCTCTCCCATATTGTGATTGCGATACCCTAGGTGGGTCAAATCGCACAGATCATAGATCACAACAGTCAAGGGGAGGTATCAAAGGCAAGAATTATAAACCACTCGTGTGCGGGATTCTATGTAACAAAGGAAGAAGACCCATGGAGGAGATTCCAAATGCCCTAACGCCCGAGGACTAAACACCTGGTCATAGCCCCCGGTCACATGAAGCAAAAGGGACTAGAGTGGATGTGAAGGCCCCATCCTTTAAAGGCTTCTAATTGAAAATCTAGATGTGAGAACTCCATGACCAGGTAGTGCAGAACTTTAAAGGCGATGTAGGTCAACAACTGTGGCATTTAATAAAAGAGATGGAGTATTTATACTCAACTTGGACAGACCTAGATAGGCCCCTTGTGACACGAAATCTAGGCCGACGCTAACAGAAGTAAGCGAGGACTTGGAAGCTTGAGAGGACTTGATTATCCAACATGGTGCCCCCATGCTGAGGGAAGACGAAGTACCATCCAGGGGTCCTCTGCTTCAGTACTGCGGTATGAAATTGATAGTGCCCACTCCTAGCTTTAAAGGATGAATGGTTCAACAAGTAAAGGATGAAGCGACATGAGTCAGCTGAGTAACATAGGAGGCCAGACCATGAGAAAAATTCAACTTGAGACAGTGGCGACCACAGGGATGGGGACGGAGATATTTTATTAGCTTGTTCATCTGATTGTTGAATGATTCTTTATCCTATAATGTGTTTCCCTTTAATAATGAAATTAATATTTTGTAATGTTTTTGGGCCATAGAGCCATCCCTCACCAAGACAACTAGTCAATTTGACAACTGAGACTCTGCAGAAGATATTTTGTGGTAGTAAATGTGCAAATGCTCCCCTCTCTAGATAAATAGGGGGAAGAAACACTTTACAAAGGTTCATAATTCCTAAAAAAGAACTACATGTATTTTCAGGCTATATGACTTTAATATACAAAACTTTTAGAATATCAAGAAAATGGTGGTGATTCCCCCTTTGAGTACTACAATATGTTCTCCCTCTATTAAAATCCAATATGTTCATGTTTCTTCTCTAAATTCATGTAATCATAGTTGCTAGAAATATTTCAAACTTCCTCATAGATTCATTTGTATTGACCTGTTAATGCATGTGCCTGTATGGATTATTGAAATTATATCCTTAAAGTTATGCTCCATGCAGAATCATAGGACCCAGTCTCTCTTTTGTCCATTATATCCACCTGTAACTCGGATAAGTGTAGAAATTCTTGATGCTTCAAGCTCTATGTGTTAAATATATAATTCTTGATGCTTCAAGATCTATGTGATGATTTACTCCTCCTTATCCTCTCTCATTGTCGTGTCAAATATTATTAAATGGTAGGTCCTTAAACTATTCGGTCTCCACTATTTTACGCATATGTTTTTGTGATTTGTATATGTGAAGAAGTACCATAAATTCATGACTTACTCCTTTAGATGAATGAACCAACCCATAGAAATTGGAGACATCACAAACACACACACACACACACACACACACACATGTGTGTGTGTGTGTGTGTGTGTGATGTCTCCAATTTCTAGAGAATCATATGAGACACACATAATCTAGATGTGCCTAGGCACTAGTCTTGTAAGCAATCAGAGGTTGTCTCAAGGAACGACAACCATATGAAAAAAATCCAAATGTTTCTTTGGAGTATAAGATGTGGAATATTTGGGTCATATTATATCTCATGAGGGTGTTAAGGTGGACCCTAACAAAATTAAAGCCATTAAGGAATGGAAAACCCATCCAACCGTAAATCATCTTCAAGGATTTCTCAGGTTGACAGGGTATTATCGCAAGTTTGTTAAGAGTTATGGGAAAATAGCGGCACCTCTAACATCATTAATGAAGAAAGATGCATTCTCTTGGACTCCACAAGAAACGAAGGCCTTTGAACATCTTAAAGAGCAATGTGCCAAGCACTGATATTAGCTACTCCAAACTTCACAATTTTTTTTGTTGTGGAATGTGATGCGTCATGAAATGGAATTGGTAGCCTTGAATACTTTTTGGAACAAGTATTATCTTCAGAAAAACAATAGAAATGGGTGACAAATATGTTTGGTTATGACTTTGAAATCATCAACAAAAAAGGGAAGAAAAATGTTGTTGTAGATGCACTCTCAAGAAAGGATGAGGATGTGGAAGCATTACTTTGAGCCATTTCTATTATCCAACTTGAGTGGATAATTGAAAGAAGGGATGAATAAAATAATAATGAATAGGTGTGGTCACTTATTCAAAATTTTCATCAAGATTCCAGTACATCTGATACATTTAGCTGGAAAAATGATTCATTATGTTACAAAGGACACTTATATCTTTGTAAGAATTCCCAACTGAAATAAAAAAATCTTTTGGAATTGCACACCTCTCCCTTAGGAGGGTACTCAGGATTTTAAAAAACTCACCATAGGGTCAAGAAGGAAATTTTTTGGGATGGCCTTAAATATGATATTCAGAAGTTTGTGGTAGAATGTTTGGTTAGCCAATAAAATAAAGTTGAGACAATTAAGACCCCACATCTGTTACAACCGTTATCCATTCCAAGTCAGCATTGGGAGCAGGTATCAATGGATTTTATCACAAGTTTACCCAATTCTAAAGGAAAGAGTGTTATCATGGCATTAGTTTATAGAATTACCAAGTATGCACACTTTAGTGCATTATCTCATCCTTTTAAAACCAATATAATTGCTGCTACATTTATTAAATTGATTCAAAAGCTTCATGGAAACCGAAAGATTATAGTAAGTGACAAAGATCCCATTTTCATAGGAAATTTTTGGACAGAACTATTTTATTGTCTTGGTATTTAATTATCTCATAGCTCATATTATCATCCTCAATCTAATGGGAAAACTGAGATACTAAACAAATGTTTGTAATGATATATTTTGTTATGCAACCATCTCACAAAATAGAAGAATGAGATAGATCAACGACTTCAAAAGTAGCCTCTTCGAGGGGAAACCTTCGTTACATTACACAAATAAACAATTCTTGGATGATAGAATTGACAAGACCTCATTTTTGTGTGTAGGAGTCTAAGGGGTCACAATATAATCAAAGCCAAAATAACAATAATAATCTAAGGGCACAAAAATAACAATAGTGGGTGTTGGTCACTTTAATTGCTTACTAATTAAACAGTCGAGTGCCACATAAATTGTCAACCCACGAAAGTCTGATTATTTCGAAGGCAACTACGTACTGTATGTACTCAATTTTAATAGCACTAAAAGCTGTAGTATAAATAAATCACACCCTGTTAAATCTTTACTCTGTGTTATAGCAACTATACTCTATTGCAGATATCTAATAAGAGATAGACATTTAATCAAAAAGAATAAATCTGCAAAAGAAAAAAATGGCTATTCTGTAACAAAGGATCAGGACCCTATCCCCAGAGTAGGAAACTTCAGCACCTACCTCTTTTATCCAGTTCACTAATTCACTCCATAAACCTAATCACCGGTGAGGCACTCATAAAATAGCATCAATAGATTAAAAGAGAAACATAGTTTCAACAAAATTAAAATAACATCCAGAAACAGTACTTGTTAACAAGGTATGAACATAAATCACACTTAACACACAACAGAAAGAGAATGGGTGAATCTTGTGATGAAGGTGGGCCCTGTCCTTCTCACAAGATTCCCCAGGAAATGGAAACTAAGATGAGATACTCATAAAAAACTTTATTCATTCGTCAATATACCATATTACAAAAAGGATTCAGTCCCGTTCCTTCAACTACAATCCTTGTGTTACAGCTTGTTCCCCCCCCTTCTAATGTAGATGTCTCCTCTTTATAGAGGAGACATCTATTACAAAATATTTTCATTATAGATTCTAGTTCAACCCTTTATACAAAAATAGGGAAATCAGTTTCCCGTCAACAAAATGTTGTTATAGTTATTTATATTATGAATGTTACAACCAATGTAACAACTTCCTCAATGATCGATCAGGTTCCTTTGTTTTTGTCAAATCTAGTACGCAAATCTCAACTGTCTCCTTGAGATTTGCATGTTGTTCTTGTTGTTCCAGCTTTGAGATTTGCGTGTTGTTCCTGTTGTTTCAGCAACTGCAAAAGATAGCCCTGCCAGCTTTAGGTAGTTTCAACAATGTGGTATGCACATCATTCTTTAATTTTTCAGCAACTCAGTCAGCTTCAAAGATCAATTATAAAGATAGCATGATTATGTGTTAAATAATTAAACATATAGCAATGAGAAGAGTCACTGCATACCTTTACAATGATTGAGTCAAAACATTAGCAAGGACTTTCAAATAAAGGTTGAAAGGGGTAATATTATGACAAAATATAAGGTCAAAGAGAGACAATATGGGGTCCTAACATCCCCCCCAACTGAAAGGATTGCAAGTCTGCATGCAACTTCTACTCTGAATTTTAGTCGGAATACTGGGATGAATAGTGCAAATTGCTTATGCAGTAAGTATAGAAAGTGTTGTCAACCATCTCTCTGAACCTTTGGACACTCTGAACATTTTGCCATGCTGCAAGCTCCTCCTTTTTGGTCAATTTGAACTGAGCCTTGTATTGCTATCCTGGTAGCCATGGAAGAGGGAAGTGAAAGTGATAACCAATCCATTGCTCAGCTCACTGTCGAATACATTTAGCATAATTAGGTATTCGTGGGATTGTTTCCTGAAGATTGAGAGGGTTAAAGGGGTGGTAATCTCGTCTCTCCTTAGGACAGTGTTCCCAAAATAGATTATTTGCTTTTATGGCCAGAGTTCCCTTAGTTTTGACATAGTATTGGCAGTCCTCCAAGACTACTGCCTGTAGTTTCCTGATATGGTCAGTCATCCCTGGCTCTCGTAGAATTCGTTGATGTTCGGCGATAAAAATAATAACATTTTGTGGCTTAGCTCGGATCCAGAGAAGACAGTTCTCCTCATTGTGTGTTGCTGACATAATAGCATTTTTCCAAGTAAGCTGATTAACCAAGAAAGAAATGAAGGCTCTTATTTTAATATCACCAACAAGAGGAACTAAATTAAGCTTCCTATCTTCAGGCATAGCCTCATTGTGAAGATAGAGTTCACACAACAAGTAATGGTTACTATTCGATGCTTCTGCAAAGGTCTCAATAAATTGCTGAGGTGTAGACACCTGGTAGGGTCGTCCATCTTTGATTTCTTTCACTTGGAGGAACGCTAAGCATTCTCTCAAAAACACAAAATAGTTAAAAGATGGTTTCTTTGTGGCAAGTAAACTTTGGACCAAGTCAAAGATAAGGGACAGTCTGGTTTTTAGCTTCTTGTTTTCCTTGTGTTGTGAACGAGACTGTTCAAGAACTTCCCAATTTTTGTATGCATAGTTGAGCCATAATGACTTTTGTTGCTGAAATGCCTTTCCTTGTGAGAGATCATACTCTACCTTCCATGTGTCCCTTAGTTCTTGAAAACTGGAAGTCTGGGTGTGAGAATTGCTGACACATCGAGTTTTAGTCTGGGTGTGAGCATTTCTTACACATCGAGGTTTAGTCTGGGTGTGAGCATTGCTTACACATCAAGGCTCAATCTGGGTACCCGCAGTCTTAAAAGAATTTGGTACTGGTTTCTGCTCTGTAACAACTAGGGTAGGCCGGGGTGGTTTGATTTCTTCCTCCAAGATCCTTGAGGACCCTGCTGGTTCTTGTGTAACAGCAGGGTACTCCTTTTTAACTATAATAGGAGGAGATACCGGACTGGCTCTAGACAATGAAACTTCGACTATCTTATAATCGGCTTGAGAATAGAGATCACCACATTCACTGCACATGTATTCATTGTATTGATCCTTTTCTGCACTCTTTTTAGCTGTAGATGCTACCTAAGCTAACATGTATAGATTGAGTTCCTTTTCATAAGCTTCCCTTGCCCTTGTTAAATCTTGCTGATAAGCCTCAATTTCAGATTTCAAAAACTCGTTTTCTTCCTGAAGGGAGGTTAAAGTAACCGGGCCTTCTGTAGCAGTTGCAGGTTCCAGTGGATGGGAGGATTGTTGTTCGGTGGCAACTTCATCATTTGCATCCTCAACAGGTGGTTCTTGTGTATCACCTATTGGGTCAGTGGCTGGTTTTTGTGTAACAGCCACATCTAGGTCGTCTTCCTTTTGTTTCCTAACAGGTGGTTCTTGTGTAACACCTGTTAATTCAGTGACTAGTTCTTGTGGAGTAGCCACATGCCATACATCATCTTGGGTGTCTACTTTAGATGAATCGGTAGTTGGTTCTTGTGGAGCAGCTACATCTTTTGAAAAAATGATGTCACAAAATCATGAACACTTTGCATTTCAGCACCCAAGGGTGAGGAAGGTGAGGGTTCAGGGCTAGGCAGAATACGGGATTTTAGGATGATAGGTGGGGAATTTTGGGTAATGGTCTCAGCTGCTGTAGACGTCCTTGTTCGTCGCCGAGGTAAGGAAGCAGGAAAAACAGTGGTTTTTCTCTTATGAGCACTTTTCCTCAGGGTAGGGGGATTATCAGAAATAATGCTTCCTTAACTAAGGCCCTTGTTCTTCTCTTTAGTGGGGTTGTAGCTTTCTCTTGTCTTTTCCTTTTGAGCATAATAATGGGGGAATTGTCATCCGAATTATCGGTGGGAATATGGACGATGGGAGTGGATGATTCAGCTTCATTAAGGGGTGGGGTTTGTTGCGGATTTTCAGTGCTCAATTGGGGTGTTTCAGCTGCTGGTTGCTGATTTTTGGCAGCTTGCTGGAGGTTTTCTTCTGCTGGTTGAAGGATTTCAACAGTTTGCTGGGGATTTTCTTCTGCTGGTTGAATGATTTCAACAGCTTGCTGGGGATTTTCTTCTTCTGGTTGAAGGATTTCAGCAGCTTGTTGGGGAGGGTTGTTAAGGGGAGGGGGATTGTGTAGGGAAAAGCCTCTATGAATTAAGAGTTGAACCAAACGATGGTGCATGAGGGAGAGGAGTGGGTGCCTTGCATTCATGTATAGTGTGCCATATTTTTTAGACAGCCAAGCAAATAGTATGGCATATTTATTAAACGACCAAGTCTTAAATGATTCAATAACACAAAGTCGTGCTGGTAGACTACCTGATAACGTCCCTTGCAGGTGAAGTAATGCTTAACAAACTCTGTAACCTTCGGCCATGGCGGTGGTAGTGAATGAAGTGCCACACCCCTGCCTTTAAGTTCGACGCTCTCCCCTGGTAGCAAAAAATCTTGTTGTGCGTTGAGAATGAGGTGTTTCCAGCTGAACCAATGAGTACCATTGGTTGGTAACCCTGAAACCTGTGCTATATCATCCTCTGTTACTAGAATTCGCACTCCTTGGACAGTAGAGTATCCTTCCCTCAAATTGCATGCGAATTCCAGAACTTGCTGAGAATCAAAATCCGGGAGCCTTCGGAAATAGTCCACCCATCCTGCTTGTAGAAAGATTTGGTATGCCTCCTGGTAAAGTTCCAATAATGCTGTTGAGCCAGGTTCATGTCTAACAGCATTTCCTCCCATAGTTACTGGTTCAGCAAAATGTAGAGTGCAGAGCTGAGTTGCCGCAGTCGAAATAGAGTAGGATGTTGCAAATGAAGTTATGACATGATAAGGCACAAACGGGGTGACTAGACATTGCCACGAGAAGTAAGAACTGACAGTAATCAGTGTATCATGTAATGATTGCAATATTTCGGTATTCCCCCCCCCCCCCCCCCCCCACTGCGGCTAGAATGATATAGTTGAAGGTATGGTGATTCCGGCAATCATATCAATATCTTCTCATTAACTACAATTTAATATTTACACCTAAACACGCATACCTTTACATTTTACCTTTGGTTGTTGCACGAAAAGTATTATCTCGTCATTAATAGATCGATGATGGTCATAAAAAAGGGTTTGTAAAGTATGAGGGTTTTTATACACAAGGTTTTCTTTATTCACGAGAAGTAATAGTGAAGGAACATAATTATCAGGATGAATGGTTGATTCCTTTAATGAAGAGTGATATGTATCCATCATTTTTGAGAGAAAGCAATGGTTCATTCTTGGGAAAAATGGGAAAATTGGTGCTTCTTAGGAAAAATGGAAAAGATTGGTGTTTCAGCACCGGGAAATGGTGTTTCAGCAACGGGAAATGGTGTTTTAGCAACGGGAGATGGTGGGAAAATGTTGCTGAAGGGAAGTGAGAGGGAATGAATTATGATTTGAAGTGAAATGGCAATGTTTCCCAGGCCAAAGCTTGATCCTTCCTGTATTGAAATTGTTCTTCTCAGCCATCCTCCGAAGCTAAGATCTACAAAATAGTTAAATGTAACATGGCAACCCTTGACAGGGATTATTAGTTACGAAATCTAATCTAAGAAAAATAAATATATAAACAAAAAACTAAGTGCAACGAGGGATAGCAGACTCCCTCAAAAAGACATAATGTATATCTGTCATGCAAGTGGCTTTGAAATCCTCTTTAGAAATAGGTTGTTGATACAAACAGAGCCGATACACATTCACTAACAATGGTGTTCTAGAATCATCAATTGTTAGGAGTCTGATTGTTCCATTTGGGAAAACAGTATCTACTTCATAAGGTCCTAGCCACCTTGTTCTTAATTTACCTTGAAAATTTTCAAAACGGGAGTCATACAGTAGAGCTCAATTACCTTTTTGGAACTGCTTATGCTTAATGGTTTTATCATGCCATTTGGTTCTTTGCTGTTGTATCATAGTTGTTTGATGGATGGCATCCAACCTTTTTTCATCCAATTCCTAGAGCTGCTGCAACCTAGCTATCTATGTAACAGTTAAGTCAAGGTTAACAGCTAAAGCAGTACTTAAGCTTTTGATTTCAAATTCCACAAGAAAAACAACACTTTTACCATAAACTAATTCATAAGGTGAAAAACTTGTAGTATTCCTCCAAGTAGTTCTATAAGCCCATAATGCTTCCGGAAACCTTTGAAACCAATCCCTTCTATTCTCCTTTACCGTTTTTGTTAAAATGTCTTCTATGATTTTATTCGTACTTTCCACCTGCCCATTGGCCTGGGGGTGGTAAGGCGTAGTCATTTTATGCTTAATGTGATATTTCTGAAGTGTATTTTTAAAGCCATGAGAGTTGAAGGGAAGTCCTCCATCTGTGACTAGTTCTCTAGGCAATCCAAACCTAACAAAGATTTCTTCAAATAAAAAGGTTAAAACTGATTCTTCATTAGCTCTAAGGAGTGCCTTAGCTTCCACCCATTTAGTTATATAATCTGTGCAAACCAGTATATAAACTCTCTTATTGGATGGAGAGTTGATGGGACCTATGAAATCTAGAGCGCATCTTTCAAAATGTTCAAGTATTACTTGGGGGTTTAGTGGCATTTCATCCCTGTGATTAGGCTGGCTCATTCCCTGATAGCTATCACAGGCCCTAACATATTTCTTTGCATCCTTGAAAAGTGAGGGCCAATAATAACCCATTTTAAGAACCTTATTTGATGTTCTTTTATCAGCAAAATGGCCTCCACAAGGGCCATCATGACAAGCCTTCAATATATCATAAACTTCATCTTCTCTAATGCATCTCCGAATTTCTTGATCAAGTCTTGTGTGAAAAAGACACCCACTTATCCAGCTGTACCTAGCACTTTGCTGAATGATCTTTCTTTTCTCTCTGTGTGACAGGTGTGATGGTAGCTTCCCTCAACTAAATAATTGGCAATGTTTGCATACCAAGGTGAGTGAGTAGATACTGCAAATAAGTATTCATCAGGAAAGGAATCATCTACTGGAGTGTTCTCATCAGTTTTTATCCGAGAAAGGAAATCAACAACTACATTTTCTTTACCTGGTCGATCTACAATTGTAATATCTAATTCTTGTAGTAATAATAACCATCTGGTAACTCGAGCATTTGTAACTGATTTGTTCATTAAATACTTAATGGTCGAGTGATCAGTATGAACAAAAGTAGTGTAACCGATAATATAATGTCGAAACTTATTAATAGCATAAATGACTGCTGAAAATTCCTTCTCGGTAACTGTGTAATTAAGTTCAGCAGGGGTCATTTTTTTACTAATAAAATAGATAGCATAAGGAAGATTGTTTTCTTCTTGACCCAAGACAGCTCCAATTGTAGTATCTGAAGCATCAGAGGATATATGAAAAGGGAGTGCCAAAGCAGGTCCTCTTAAGATGGGTGTTGTAGACAATTGATGTTTAAGTTCATTAAATTCTTTTTAACAACCATCAGTCCACTTGAATTCAACATTTTTCATAAGTAACACAAACAAAGGAGAAGCTATTTTAGAAAAATCCTTGATAAATCTTCTATAATATCCAGAATGTCCTAAAAAACTTCTTACATCAGTTTGTGTTTTAGGGATAGGAAGAGCCTGAATTACCTGCACTTTAGCTGGATCAACTTGAATTCCTAGGAATGAGATGAAGTGTCCCAATACAATTCCTTGATTCATCATCATATGGCATTTTTCAGTACTTAAGGCAAGATGTGCTTCTATACATCGTTTAAGTACTTTCTCAAGGTTTTGTAATGCATCTTCAAAATTCACACCATAAGGAGTAAAGTCATCCATAAATATTTCTAAGGAGTCATTAAGCATATCAGAGAAAATTCCTATCGCTGCTCTTTGAAATGTTGTTGGAGCATTACATAGCCCAAATGGAAGAACTCTATAGGCAAAATTCCCCCCATGGACTAGTAAAAGTGGTCTTGTCTTGGTCTTGGGGTGTAATCTTGATCTGGTTATATCCGCTAAATCCATCCAAAAAGGAAAAGAATCTCTTTCTTGACAAATTGTCTAGCACCTGGTCAATAAATGGTAAGGGGAAATGATCTTTTTGAGTGGCTTTATTTAGAGCTCTATAATCCACACACACTCTCCATTTCCCATTTTCTTAGTACATCACTATGGAAAACCCATTCACTATCAGATATAGGATATATAAATCTTGCATTCAACAATTTTTGAAGTTCTTCTTTCACAATTTCCTTTAAATTAGGATTCATTCATCGCTGGGGTTGACAAACTGGGTGAGACCTCTCTTTGATATAAATACGATGAGTACATAATTCAGGAGAGATTCCCTTCATATCTGTGTAGTCCCATGCGAATGATTCCTTATTCTTACGAAGTAACTTTATTAACTGTTGTGTTTCAGCATCTGTTAGGTTAGGGTTTATATTTAATTTTTTGCCAGGCTCGATTTCTAGTGTTATACTCTTGGAGGAGATATCAGCTGATGTCTGAGATGAATTTTCGGTTTTAAGGTTTTGCTGGGATTCAGGTTCCAAGATTGTATTCAAGTGATCATGTGTTTCAGAGTTAACCGAAGAAGGTTCAAAAATAAAATTACTAATTAGTTCATCCTCGGTTGTATCTTTAAAAGTTAAGGCTTGTCCGACAGTCAAGATGGGTTGGGTCTCATCATCCTCATAGTCTAACCGTATAGAGTTATCATTGTTAATCATAGGTGTAGCATGAGGGTAAAGGGTAAGCTACTTGGTTTCACATCCGTTAGAAATTGTCATTGAACCTGATATACAGCTGATGAAGGCATCTGTTGTAGCCAGCCAAGGTCTCCCTAAAATCAATGGATGTCCCCCCAACTTTGTTTTAGTTTGTAATATAACAAAATTAGCTGGGTAGTTCCAAGATTCGACTGAAATTATCAGGTCTTAAATAACTCCTTATGGTTTGATTGTGGAATGGTCAACTAGTTTTAGAATGGTTGGGGTTTCCCTAATTACATTCTTTAACTGTAATAACTGTGCAGTTTCAAGTGTCATAATTTTTATAGCAGCACCTAGATCCACTAGAACTCTGGAAACAAAAGTTTTTCCAACCTGTACTGTAACTGTAGGATGACCAGGGTCATCATATTTCACAGGAGGGGTTTTTCCTGACATTAAAGCAAATAGATCACCCATCACACGAACAGTGAGGGGATCTTTAGCTTTTCTTCCAGGTTTCTTAATGAAAATATCTCTAACAGTTCTAGCATAAATTGGTACATCTCTAAGTGCCTGTAAGAGTGGAATTTTAACATACAAATTCTGCAATTCTCCTAAGAGGTTAAAAGCAGGTGGCTCAAGTGTCTTGGTAAGAGCCAGACGTTTAGGGAATGGCGGCTCTGCTGTTTCAACAATTTTACTAGAGGATGACTCAACTGTTCCAGCATTGTTATTAGATGACTTTTCTTTTCCTGTTTCCTCTTTATCAGAGTCAGAATAAGTAATGTCATCAATTATGGGTTCAACTATTCTCCTAGAGTGAAAATGAATATCATTACATTGCATAGGGAAAACAGGTTGAATTTGAATATCAATGACCTGCAGAGCTTTATTATTATTAGGGTTGGGGTTCGGTTGCACAGGCAGCTGTGGTCTCATTGTCTAGTTATTCGGTGGAGCATTTGATGGTAGGGAGAAAGATTGTTGATACTGGGGAAATTGGTTTGGAAATGGGATTTGATGAGTTGTCCAGTTTGGGTTCCATTGATTAAAATAAGATTGTTGTAGAGCCCAGCGATTCCATATTGTAGGATCAACAAAGGGAGGGTTTGGTTGCTGCATGGGTGGGAAGTTCATTTGGTTGAAGGATGGGTATTGCATTTGATTCAAGGGCGGGTAATTTGCTTGAAAAGGAGGATGATTATTCCAATGATTAAATGGCATATTAGAATTTGTACCTTGTCCTCGTGGTTGTCATTGCCTCCTCTGTGTCAGCAAGTAAACTGCTTCAGCTTCTTCTTCAGTTGGTTGCAGTGCTTCTTTTATTCTTGGTAAAGAAGGGCATTGTTGAGTTTCATGGTCCTTCTCGCAAATAGTGCAAATTGGTATCTTGTCCAGTGGGCATTCCCTTAGTGGGTGTTTTTCTCTGCATTTAGAGTAGAAAATAGCCAAAGTAGCTTCTGCCTCTTCTTGCTTCTTTTTAACCTGCAAGGTATCAATTTGTGAAGCAAAAGAGCTTAACATTTCAGTTTTAAATTCTTCAAGTAAGTTACCAATTTCAGCCTATGTTGCTCCTCCACTAGCTGATTTCTGGACTCTTAAGTATGTACTATCTCTGCTTTTTGGTCTGTTTTCTGCTCCTCTTGAACATCTCTTACAGAGGTTGACAATATCGTCATACGATTCCTTAGATATATCCCCTTTTCCAAGCATATTCAACATATCTAAGCAGTCATCTCGTACCCCTTTTAACAGTATTGACTTGATAATATCCTTACTCATATTCATATGATCAGATCGCTGCAAATTATACTGTAATCTTTCCACAAAATCCTCCAGGGTTTCATCCTCCTTCTGAACTTTCTTAAATAATTCCTCCTTCCTTTCTCTTGTTCGGTAATAGTCCTGGTATTTGGCCAAGAATTTTTCTTTTATTTGATCCCATGTTGTGATCACATGTCTCCCCAGGCTCATGAACCACCTTAGTGCATTTCCTTTTAATGTTGCTGGAAATAACTTTAACTTTTGAGAATTAGTAACATAATCATAACTCCTACATAATATATCAAACTCAAACATAAATTCATCAGGGTCTTCAGATGATAAACCATGAAAATTAGGTAGGGTTGAGAGTGGGATCTTCTTCATAGGAGTTGCCTCTCTATGAAGCTCTCCAATAGGGAATTCCAAGGTGGAAAGGGAATTTTCTCCTCCTCCTTCTCTTTTTCCCCCACCAACGGGTCCTTCATTGTTTTCGTCTATTGGTTGTTCCCCTGTTTTACTTGCTCGGTCTTCAGCGCTTTCTGTTAGGCTCTCAATGTCCTGAACTGGTTCCTCAACTTCAATATCTTCTATTGGTTCTTCAACTTCAATATCTTCTATTGGTTCTTCAATATTTTCCACTGACTCCTCGATTTGTTCTACTGTCTCTTCGGCCCTTTCTGGTCCCAATACTCCCTCTGTTTCGTAATCTGTCTAGAGAGGGTGCCAAGTCTGTGGCCTCCGAGAGCTTATCTTCTGAGATGTTTTAGCTTTTTAAATAATGTCGTCAATCAAAGTTTTCCTTCCTCCTCTGCCTTGGCCCCTGCCGCCTGTAGGGTTAGTTTTCCTGCGTCCTTTCATGCATCATGTACATCTAAAATAAAATCATTAATGCTCTTAAAATCTTCGGTCACCTTCCCCGGCAATGGCGCCAAAATGTTGGTCACTTTAATTGCTTACTAATTAAATAGTTAAGTGCCACATAAATTGTCAACCCGGGAAAGTCCGATTATTTCAAAGGCAACTACGTACTGTATGTACTCAATTTTATTAGCACTAAAAGTTGTAGTATAAATAAATCACACCCTGTTAAATCTTTACTCTGTGTTACAACAACTATACTCTATTACAGATATCTAATAAGAGATGGATATTTAATCAGAAAGAATAAATCTGCAAAAAAAAACAATGGATGTTCTGTAACAAAGGATCAAGACCCTATCCTCAGAGTAGGAATCTTCAGCACCTACCTTTGTTATCCAGTTCACCAATTCACTCTGTAAACCTAATCATTGGTGAGGCACTCATGAAATAGCATCAATCGATTAAAATAGAAACTGAGTTTCAACAAAAGTAAAATAACATCCAAAAAGAGTACTTGTTAACAAGGTATGAACAGAAATCACACTTAACACACAACAAAAAGAGAATGGGTGAATCTTGTGATGAAGGTGGGCCTTGTCCTTCTCAGAAGATTCCCCAGGAAACGGAAACTAAGATGAGATACTCAGAACAAAACTCTATTCATTCGTCAATATACCATATTACAAAAAGGATTCAGTCTCATTCCTTCAACTATAATCCTTATGTTACAGCTTGTTCCCCCCCCCCCCCTT
>APFE030948504.1:0-30330 GCA_000404065.3 Pinus taeda | reverse complement strand
TAGATTGTTTTATCATTTGATTCTTGTATTCAACCTTTTTCCTGTAAACTCTTCAAGTTTCTCAACAAATCCCTTGCTGGATAAATTATCCCAACAACTAGCTATGAGAATAGGTTAAAGATAGTTTATGGGATAGATTGTTTCATCATCTGATTCTTGTATTCAGCCTTTTTCCTGTAAACTCTTCAAGTTTCTCAACAAACCCCTTGCTGGATAAATTATCCCAACATCTAGCTACGAGATATTTGCATAACTCTCCCTACTGGCCTTTGAATGCTAACATTCTAAAAGGGAATGTTTTCCATTCACTTTTTGTAAGAGCAAAAGATAGATACTCTTTGTTTTTCCCCACACTTTTTTGTTTCCCCTGATGAGATTAGTCCTTAACTAAGCCAATAGGAATTTTAGCTCTCCAATAATATTGGCCCTTATGTATGTTTTTTGGTTTGACGATTATGAGTGGATCGATTATAGTACTTTATAGTATTTTTTCTTTCTCTCTAGGTCATTATCCCAATACTCTTGTGAAACATACCTAACAAAAAAATTATCTCTTTATTGTTTTATGAGATATTAAGCTCAAGAAATATCTCATTTATTAAACCATTTGTATTTGAGGGCATTCTCAAATTTAATGAAATTATCATATTCTCTTATCCAACTTGTTTTAATTTCGCTAATTTTTTTTTTATAAAATAACAAAAAAACAAGCCAAATTGCTTTCAAGCGGATGTAAGCAGCTTGACTACATAGAAGAAGTAGAGCCAAATTCATAGTTAACTAATCAATATTTTCTTGATCAGTGGTTGCTATAGGTTCACGTTCTGTTTTCATTGTGACTAATCAGTATTTTCTTGATCAGGTGGTTGCTATAGCTTCACCTTTTGTTTTTAAAACAAAAAGATGTGTCGACCTGAAGCAAATCTCATTTCCCTCAACGGGTCTCTGCGTGTAACTCCCAGGGATTTCAATACGTTGTTTATCAATGGTGGAGCTGTGTCGGAATCTTTCAAGCCCAGCAACAATATTTTCCACTTCAACTATGAATTTTCTTCAGGTGAGCCTATTAACGAACTCTCTGCATTTTAGAAATTGCTATTGCTTTGCAGGGTTTTCTTTTTATATTATTTTGACTCTGGTTGGGTTTTGAAGGTGGTGAAAATGAGGCCATTCCTCTCAAGGATTTCGAAAAGTACAGAGGTATGAAAGTAAAGTCGTGTACAGAACAGCTTGTTTTTTTATTTGGTCGGAATATAAACAGCAAAGTAAAACCTTTATATTCACCAAAGCATGATAAGTAGTGTACAGAATAGCCTGTTTTTTTATTTGGTCGGATCATAAACAGCAAAGTAAAACCTTCATATTCACCAAAGGATGACTTATCTGAGGGTTACTCTCCTCAAATAAGTCATGCTTTGGTGAATATAAAGGTTTTACTTTGCTGTTTACATTCCGACCAAATAAAAAAACAGGCTGTTCTGTACACGACTTATCATGCTTTGGTTTATATAAAGGTTTTACTTTGCTGTTTATATTCCGACCAAATAAAAAAACAAGTTGTTCTGTACACGACTTTACTTTCATACCTCTGTACTTTTCGAAATCCTTGAGAGGAATCGCCTCATTTTCACCACCTTCAAAACCCAACCAGAGTCAAAAGAAAACCCTGCAAAGCAATAGCAATTTCTAAAATGCAGAGAGTTCGTTAATGGGCTCACCTGAAGAAAATTCATAGTTGAAGTGGAAAATATTGTTGCTCGGCTTGAAAGATTCCGACACAGCTCCACCATTGATAAACAACGTATTGAAATCCTTGGGAGTTACACGCAGAGACCCGTTGAGGGAAATGAGATTCGCTTCAGGTCCACACATCTTTTTGTTTTAAAAACAAAAGGTGAAGCTATAGCAACCACCTGATCAAGAAAATACTGATTAGTCACAATGAAAACAGAAGTTGAACCTATAGCAACCACCTGATCAAGAAAATATTGATTAGTCACTATGAAAACAGAAGTTGAACCTATAGCAACCACCTGATCAAGAAAATATTGATTAGTCACTATGAAATATTGGCTCTCCTTCTTCTAAAGCTAAGCTATGAGTGCAGTAAACTTTAAACTGCATGGTTAAAAAATAAAAAATACAGAGTCGCAATACATTTTAGAATTCGAAAACATTTGAAACAAGTTCGGATCTCAAATCGAACATGAACTTCAGCAAATAATTTTTCACATAACTACAGGGCTTCATTGAAATTTGATTATAGGAATTAGAAAACTAAAAAAATTAAACCCTGCAACATGTTTTATGTGTTGATCATTTGTGCAGAGACTCAAGTAGACTCTATTCCAATTTGCAACATGTTTATTCTTGTTGATTTGTCCAGAGACTCAAGTCACCCGGCACTATCGTAGTTTCTATTTCAATTTCCTCGAAGATGTGTGTAGCCTCTAGAGCTGGAATCTTATCTTCTTTCTCTACCCGAGGCTAATGCCCTTGCCTCCATCCCTGTAGATTCCAGACCCATCTCCAGCCACAAATTATAAATTACATTGCATGAATTGAAGGTTAATTCATTGTTTCCACCAGCTTGTAACCTATAATTACTTTTCTAAAATATATCACTACATTACTTTATACATTTGTACAATCACATTCAGTCACATATTTGTATTTGTATTGACTCACTAATGTTTATAACAATCACATTGAGTCATTAATGTTTATAACAATCACATTCAGTCACAGTCACATATTTGTATTGTTGATATTTGTATTGTTGATATAGATTAGGGAATGATAAATTAGTTTAGATTTATTTTAATTATAGATTTATTAGGAGTATAGTACTTTTGGGTCTCATCGCATAATTTTCTTTATTTTTGTAGTCAATTTGGCAGATTAACATCTATCTTTTTTTTTTCGACAAATAGCAAGCGCATAATCTGATACATATCAAACGCATAATCTGACACATGTTAAGAAGGATTTACCTTGGTGGAGTGGATGATCAGCAGCAAGGAGAATTTGATAAGCTTTGATGAGGAAAATTTCATGAGCACCGATGAAGAACATTTGATAAGCTCCGATGAGGAGAATTTCATGAGCACTGATGAAGAAAATGAAGGACCTGATCAGTACTACCAGGAAGCTTTTCTTCCCTCCATCTATGTCCCTGCAGTACAGATCATCCAACTGATGACAGAAGAATCTTTATTGCGAGCACAGAGAGAGGATTTACGTAAGGTGATGGATATCCTTGCTGTGAAGGAGCAACATGCTCGCACACTCTTAATCCATTATCGCTGGGATTTTACGAAATTACAAGGTGCAATTGCCCACAAAGGAATTGGGTGGTTATTTTTCCAATGAAAGATTCCATTGAATATTATCAAAATAGCATCTACATTGATGGCTTTTTATACATAAGAAAAAAAAAAATGAGCTTCTAAATTCATGGATGTAAGCTCGAGCAAAACTCAAAATCAGGTTGACTAATTACCAAAATGCTCATAAGACTTACATAAATTTGACCTACAATAATCACATGTAGACTCACACAAGTGGAGTGCTACACTTCAATGATATACATGTCAAGTGCTAGGGTGATGTCATGCATAATAAGGTGTCTAAGATGTTGTAATTGCACAAGATGTGTCCACACACCTCCACGACAAGGCCACATGGATTCTATTTATTCTCCTAAACCATGTGCTCTATTGGGTCCACTCCCCTTGCATGAACATTGTCATAACATAGGATTCCCTAAGCTGATTCCCATCCTCCATACAAGAATTGAGATTATCCCATGTTTTCTAGGGCTTGATACCTCCCCCCACCTAACATGGACAATGATCCTTCTCATAAATATTTTGTTATTTATGAAAGTGAACACATCCATGTGGTCATCATGAAGGACATCACCCAAGTTGTCAAGAGAACTTTGATGCCTAGGTAAGAATGGCAATTGAGCACCCAATTGAGTTCAAGTAATAACTTTAGTTAGTTATCTCCGATATGAAAATCCATCACACCATCTCCCATTTACAAATCCATCTCTAACCATTGAGGGGTTGAACATGCACCATATAACCCAAATGTGATGAAGCACCCCCAAACATGATTCAAACACTTTTAGAGTAACCTAAAATTTGCTAACACAGAGGTTGTGTCTATTATTGTGCAAGTTGTTATGGCTGCAACAAAAATGTGTAGAAAATATTGGTTACTAGTTTAGAGTAGACACAAGAATTTTTTTTGGACTCCTTTTTGTGTGCATCAACACAATAATGCATTGAAAATCACTAGCAAAATTTAGTGGGTATCCACTTGGTGATAGCTACAAGAGATGTGCAAATGTTTATAAATGATTGTTTCTCCTCGAGAAGGAATTCGTGAAGCCCAAGGAATTTCTGAATAAGAAATTCCTCAAACCCACATATACTAGATGTGTTAGATATTATCTCTTGCTTGAGAGGACCTTAAAGGTAGAATCGTAGTTGTAGGCCATGGTTGTGACATTGGATTGGAATAAGTGGGTAGAATCCAACATAGATGAGAGGAATAAGATCAGGCCTCAAGTATTAGATAGTGCTTGGTTCATAGGTTGCAGTTATTTGGTGTGATTCATAGGCTTGAAGTGGAGGTAATTTTCTATGGTAAAAAAAAAAGGCTTCTAGTGTTGGAAAAATCTATGAGACTTTTGTTAGGATATTGGGTTAAGTAAAGGTAGTGATTTTTTAGACAGAGACCCTCATTATATTTACGTAGGGACAATATTTTACTCATTACCCAATATAGTGGTGGAGGGATGAAGACACATGTGCACATGGAAACATATGCACTTAACCCAAAATATTATATGGAAAGGTATGGTGGGGTTACTCCCATTAGTGATCCCTAGATCAAGAAGGGATTTTAAATTGCAATTACATAAATTTACAGTATAAAGGAGGGGAGATAACTTTGAATATAGTAGATTTAGTTTTTAGGTCTCACAAGTCCCTTCAACAAACCTAATTTGAAGGAAGATCATAGAGGCTTGTGTTAGGATGATCCAATTGGTCAATATATGATGCATGTGACTATGCTTTAGAGATTCAACATCATGCTATTTTCCTTTTGTTTTAGAGTATGAATTGCTTAATAATAGGGAGGAATTGGACCACATATATTTTTATCCACTTTGTTAAGAGGAATAGACTTACCTCGAGGAGAGTGGAGAAGCTAGTTGCGATGCATGGTGCTCTACTTCTTACAGATGAGAAAACAATAGAGTATTAGATGAGACCAATGACACAATGGAATGTGGATCCTAGTTAGGAGACCAATGAAGCAATGGAATGTGGATCCAAAGTAGGAGACCAATGACACATTGGAATGTGGATCCAAGGTAGGAGACCAATGACATGATGGATTTGGCGAGATGCATCACGGTTCACTTATGTGCCATTAGGTACTCATTAGAGTGACTCTAATTTAGATAGTGACACTCTCATTGATGGTTTTCATGTATCCCTACAACACATGGATGGAGAGGACCAATGAATGGAATTGATTCCTGTTCATTTGACAGTGTATCCCTTTAGTTACTTTTCACTACCCACTATTAACGTTTCTTTAATACTAAATACTAATGTGTAATGACCAAACAATTTATGTGAATAAAATTTCTGTTATTACCGTTGTAGGTAAAATATGGAACAGAGATTATTGTTTTCTTAAAAATGATGAGAATATTATTAATTCAAAGATTGAATATGGATTGAATAATTACATATAGTAACTTTCTATGAGAAAGTTATTCTCTTTTCTTGCCAAGGTAAAAGAAACAGTTGCCAGCAAGTAAGGGGGAAAACCCTAACTACTTTTCCTCTTTCCATAGAAAAATGGGAAAGAGGAAAAGGCCCGGGTTGTTTAGGAACAGACGGGAAAAGAAGAAGGCACTGAAGGAGAAAAGAGAGTGCTAAGTCTGGTGAGGACCAGATAGCACAGGCACAAGTGGTGCTTTATAATTGCCGAAGGCAGTGGCTTAGCAAATGAGCTTCGGGGGGAGATTCAGTGTGGTTGACTAATCTCGTGGCTGGGAGGATAACAAGCATTAGAACAATTTTCTCCATTCTGGAGAAGCACGGAAGACTGTGAGCGTGGCATTACAGGTAAGTACAGTTATAGTTTTAATATTTCTGAGGAACCTACATATTTTCCTTAAAAGATATTATCAAGCTGTAAATTAAGTATTCTCACAGATAGTTCCGGGATATCCGATATAGCACAATTATATTCTGTATGAAATGAAGAAATTAAACTAGTATTGAATGACTCCAATTGTTTAATTAAATCTGAACAGAGAACTATTTAGATTAGATTTTCGTTCAATTTCTGAAACCCTTAGAAACCGAACAAATGGTGAAGGGGAAACAGTAAGTCGTTATATTAAAGAAAGAAGAAAGGAGCCGTCAACTTCATATCTGTAACTGCATAAATAAACACAGAAAATAATAACAGGCAATCTGGGTAGAGCAATAATGAATAATAACAAGAATAGTGGAATCGGTGTGTGGGTGAATTTCCATACAGTCACCAAACCATCAAAGGTTTTACCTGTAATATATAATAATTTCTTCGCTACGACGGTGGAAGCCACCGTAACCGTTGCAATAGAGTATAATAAATCACAACGACTGATAAGTTCATTTAGAAACCCTTGGGGAAAGGGTCAAAGATTCATTCATTCAAATGTAAAAACGTAAGTTCGTAAGACAGTTAGCAATACTTCGAAACGGTCCAAGATATCAGTATATGGAAAAAAATTCTGTAAATCCTATGATTAGACCATCTGGAAAAAAAAAGAGAATTCGTAACATATCGATTGGATATGGTCTACGGCAAAACCCAAAGAAGTTACATTTTACCAACATTTAGTAAATGAACCAAGCAAACAAGACCATTAACATATGTACTGATATAATGAAATGTAACCAATATTTCAGAACACCGAGCACAGTAAGGATATAAACCACGGACAAAATATATATACCTATGAACAGCAAATCGAACGAGAGTAAACACTCATATTTAAGAGGAAATAAGCTATGTGACAATTAACAGATAACATAGCATATGTAACGGCAGCTTAAATATGGCCACTCTCAGTGTACAACCATGCAATACTTATATAGACAACCAAACCCTTGTCGGAACTTGGTAAGACCGACAAGATAATTTACAGTCTCACAGTTTAAATAAATAAAAAAAAAGAACCCAGAAACCAAATAAACGCCTGGAGCTGAACTATAAACAGTACTGAATAACCATATATATAAATGTTCATACTCATATCAAAATGCTTATGAAAGGTGCAACCAGGCTGAAGTGAAACCCAGTGGTTCGCCAAGCAAGTTTTTCCATATAGTACCAGAGAGAAATAAATAATCAGAAGCTTTACATCATAAAAAATTACAACTATCGTGAATCAATGAAACGAGAATACAACTCGGCAACTTTTAGGAGACCCATGAGGGCAGAACCTATGGCATCGATCTATGGAGGGTTTCCTTGGACAGGAATACCATATCCAATCATGCCTCTAATAGAGAACGATAAAATCACTTGACAAGAAAAAGAAATAAGAATTAAAGACTTGACTCTGGTTCTTGACCGAGTTAATTAGATTCCTCTTCAGGTGTCACGGTTCTTACCTAAGAGTCGCTCCTTCTGGAGTAATGGCACTGTGGTCCCCTGCCGCCGCGTAAATCACCAAACCTGTTCAAGAAATCATTTCGGATGAGAAATCAATTGGGAAATACATTTTCCAGAACATTGTAACTTCTAATAAAGAAATCTCAGTGAGGGGGTTACCTGATAAATGAGTGAGAATTTCAGAGCGGAATGTCGGAAGCCGCATCGCCTTCAGCACAGAAGGTATACAAATTTCAGAGCAGAATGCCGGAAGCTACATCGCCTTCAGCAGAGAAGGTATACACTAAGACTTAACCCGATATGGGTGGCATCATTGGAGGAACAAACGCCATAGCCGAATGCAGCACTGCAAGCCTCGAACGATAAACAAATGAGTCTCACAAACCCTATGCACCTCGGTATAGCTAGCAAAAGGAACCGATGACGTTTGATTTCTAGATTGAATCTACATCGTCAATCAATTTAGTAATCCCGAGGAGGTGGAGACCATACCTGTAGCAATAAATCAGGCCGTCTACTCCTGAGATCAACGTCCGGATCAGAGGTGGAGTATTCGAGGCAGGACCAGTTGTCCACCTCTCAGACAATCAGCATTAAAAAGACAGGATCCGTTAATGGATTGTTGTCAGCATAATCATACGGGAAATATTAACTCGTATGCCAAGGGTGGCGAGTATTTAGAACAACCATAATGTACATATTACATTCCCGCCATGGTTAATGGATGGGTAAGAATGTTAAAACACATACCAATTACATTTCACTATGGGCGGTGGACTAATTTACCCACCCATAATATGTAAAGTTAGGTAACAAAAAAAACAATTTACCGGTGTTATTTATTTAATTGGTTAGAGGGTTGTGACATGTGGTATCAGAGCCCAGTTACAGCACTGAGGCCTCTGGGTAAGATAGCAATGACATATAAGGAAACTGTATTAAATGCATAAAAATTTAATAGTATGTTAAGATCATTCTCATTATTACCCTTGAATTTTTTTTATGATGAAGTACAGGAATAGGGTTCTGAGGACTGCAGCATGAGGAGGGCAGATAATACATCTCAACGACCTGTGATGGGACAGGGCATGCCTGGCCCCGAAAATAATCCAGAACTGTGGGTGCAACTTGGGGAAGAAGCCAGAATCACAAATCAAGCAATTCTGGAAACAGTACAGGAACTTAAGAACGAGATGGCTCGACTGTGAGAAGACAATGCCTGATTAACGATAGAACAAGAAAGAATTTTGAAAAGTTTGTCCGACAGACAGAATCAACCACCAGTTAATCCTAGTGTAGAACAGCAAAGAATGTCCGAAGAACAGAACCATCATATACCTCCGGAAAGATCGGAGGAGCAGGAGGAATGTTCCGATAATGCATTTGAACAACAAACCTCGAAAAGACAAAGGGTGGAACTGCAAGGAGAATTCCACAAGATTAAGCCACCACATTTTGACGGAGAACACGAAGAAACAGCTGAAGCATGGTTAATCAACATGAACAAGTATTTTCAGCTTTATGAATATGACCACAATCTTAAAGCACAATTGGCTATTTTTCAATTACAGGGAAAGGCCACCTTATGGTGGGAGGAGGTGAAGATTGTAAAAGGAGTTACTGAGCAGACCATTACTTGGGATAATTTTCAAAGGTTTTTTAAAGAGAGATATTTAACTGAGCGCTTCTACGATGAAAAGGCAAAAGAGTTCCATGATTTGCGATTGGGGCAGCAGACTATGGACGAATTCATCACCCGTTTTACTTCCTTACTCCGCTACGTGCCATATATAAGGGAGGAAAAAGCAAAGGTGCAGCGATTCGTTAGCAGCTTACCACCATATATGCGGGAGAGGATTGAATTTGACAATCCAAAGTCAATGGATGAGGTAATCTGTAAGGCTAGAATCTGTTATCAACAAAGTAAGAAAAAAGGGGAAGCTGCTGGCAGAAAATGGAATGAGAAAAAGAGCTTTAAATCAGTCAGAAACAACAAAGGAAATCGCAGCAATGGAAGTAAGGGGAATGGCAAAGGACCAAATAGCAGAATTGCAGCAAGAACTAGATCCAAATTTAGAGCTGCAAATGAGTCCAAAGTCAGCGAACAGCAAACAAGGTTGGACAGTGAAGGGGCAACAAGGCCCCCGATGCAATGCTGGGGTTGCGGGGGACCCCATTACATTAAGAATTGTCCACAGCGAAAAGGGACTGAACAATTATCCGAAATTCATGAAGCCTCAACAGTCAACGAGGTTGGACGTAGTGTACCCAAAATTAATGCGGCTTTGGAAGACCGGCAGGCGGAATATCAGCCAACCATGGTCGAATTCGAAGGTAAAATCTCAAACCTTATCATAACTGTTTTAATTGACCCCAGGGCTACACTAAGCTATGTGAGCCCAAAGGTGGTGGAACGTTGTAATTTACAATCTGTTAAATTTAAAAAACCATGGCTGGTACAATTAGCTACAGGAGCCAAAAGACGAGTGATAGCCAAAGTTAATGACTGCTCTTTCACTATAGCAGGTCAGCCAGTAATGGCTGACTTGAACGTGCTTCCCCTTGGCTCCTATGACATTCTAATCGGTATGGACTGGTTGGAAAAGCATTGGTCATTAGTTGATTGTAAAACCAAGATTATCTACTTTAGAGATCAACAAGGAATCAGGAAAGAAATGCAGGGAATTAAACGACCAGTGCAGGTTCGACCGATAATCGCAACCCAACTGGTAAAATGTATACGGAAAGGGTGTCAGGTCTACGCCATCCAGGTGGGTTATGCAGATTCAAAGGATAAAACAGCTTCTTTGAACAATATTCTTGTAATACGAGAATTTACAGATGTATTTCCGGAAGAAATTCCTGGACTACCGCCAAGAAGAAACATAGATTTTACCATTGAGTTGGTACCAGGTGCAGCACCAGTATCACGAGCACCCTATAGAATGAGTGTACCCGAATTGACAGAATTAAAAATGAAATTGCAAGAGTTACTAGATAAAGACTACATTCATCCTAGCGTGTCTCCATGAGGAGCCCCAGTACTATTTGTCAAGAAAAAGGACGGAACCCTTCGGATGTGCATCGATTACTGACAGTTGAATAAGTTGACCATCAAAAATAAATATCCTTTACCACGGATCGATGAACTATTTGATCAAGTGAAGGGTGCGACGGTGTTCTCTAAGATCGATTTACGGTCAGGCTACCATCAGATCCGAATTAAATAAGAAGATATCGCTAAAACAGCTTTTAGAACAAGGTATGGTCACTACGAATTTGTGGTCTTGCCGTTCGGGCTAACCAACGCCCCTGCAACTTTCATGTGTTTAATGAACAACATTTCTCATCATTATTTGGATCGATTCGTGCTGATATTTATTGATGACATATTAATATATTCCCGCACCATCGAGGAACACTATGAACATCTCAGAATGGTATTACAGACCCTTTGAGAACATCAGTTTTACGCTAAGTTTAGTAAGTGTGATTTCTTTAAAGAAGAAATCCAATATTTGGGTCACGTAATCACAAAGGATGGAATTGTAGTGGACCCGGAAAAAATAAAGGCCATAATGGAGTGGCCTGTACCAAAAGATGTAGCGGATGTCCGATCCTTCATGGGATTAGCTGGATATTATAGGAGGTTTGTGGAAGGCTTTTCTAAAGTGGCTTTTCGCATTACTTCATTACAGAAAAAGGGAAAGGTATTTCATTGGACCCCAAGCTGCCATAAAAGCTTCGAGCAATTGAAACACCTACTCACCACAACACCTATTTTGAGTATAGTTGATCCTAATAAGGATTATGTGGTATGTACAGATGCAAGTAAAGAGGGATTAGGAGGGGTTTTGATGCAAGAAGGAAAAGTAATTGCATACGAGTCTCGAAAATTAAAAGAACATGAATAGAAATACTCTGCTTATGGTTTGGAGTTGGCTGCTGTCATACATGCCTTAAAAATGTGGCGGCATTATCTTATGGGCAGGAAATTCTTGCTGCTCACCGACCACCATAGTTTAACCAACTATTTTAGCCAGCCTACTTTAAACGCTAGACAAGCACGGTGGGTGGACTTTTTAAGCGGCTTTGATTTTGATATAAAACATTTGCAAGGAAAAGAAAACCGAGTGGCAGACGCTTTAAGTCGGAAAATACAAAATTTGTATGAAATTTCCATTAGTGGATGGAAAAGTCCCTTTTTGGAGATGATAAAGGAAATTTCAGACCAAGATGCTGAATATCAGCAGCTAAAACTGCAAATACAACAATCTGCCGGCAGACAAAGCCAATAAGAATATGAATTAGATGATGTTGGGTTAATATATTTCAAGCAAAGGTTATATGTACCCAACCAAAACAAAATTAAAAATTTGATTATGGATGAATTCCATATCAGCCATTATGCGGGTCACCTGGGTTATCAGAAGATGATTACTGCAATCCGGAAAGATTATTTTTGGTGAGGAATGAAGAAGAGAATTGCTGAGTACTTGGCACGGTGTTTAGAATGCCAGCAGATTAAAGCGGAGCACCAGCATCCAGCAGGATTGTTACAACCATTACCCATCCCAGAATGGAAATGGGAAATCATCTCCATGGATTTTATTACTAGGTTACCTAAAACGAAGAAAAACAACGATTCCATTATGGTGGTAGTAGACAAGTTGAGTAAAGCTGCACATTTTATACCTGTACAATCCACGTATAAAGCTGCACAAATTGCTCATATTTTTATGCAGAATGTGTTCAAATTACATGGACTTCCGAAAACGATAATTTCCGATCGTGATGTGAAGTTCACATCAGCTTTTTGGAAAACACTGTTTGCTGATTTAGGAACTCAGTTGAATTTCAGTACAGCTTACCATCCTCAAACTGATGGACAGACGGAACGAGTGAACCAAGTGGTAGAGGACATGTTAAGGGCTTATGTCATGCAACAACCTACACTGTGGGAAGAATATTTACATCTGGTGGAATTCGCGTATAACAATGGGTATCATACCTCTACGCAAATGAGCCCATTTGAGGTTATGTATGGCCGAAAATGCCGTACACCCTCCAGCTGGGGAGGGCTCGAAGATAGATTAAGTCTAGGACCTGAAATGCTTAAGGAAATGGAAGATATGGTGAAAAGGGTGTGTGTTAATTTGAAAGCTGCTCAAGATAGACAGAAGAATTTTGCCGATCGGAAAAGAAGGTTCAAAGAGTACCAAGTTGGGGACCATGTTTATATCAGAATTCAAGCCAAAAGAAGTACTTTACAGTGGAGTGGGTGTGCCAAATTGGCGCCCCGATATTGTGGACCCTTCCAAGTTTTGGAAAGGATTGGACCGGTGGCTTACCAACTTACCTTGCCGAGTCACATCCGAGTCCACAACGTTTTCCATGTTTCAGTACTAAAGAAATATGTGTATGACCCTAAGCATGTAATCCGATGGCAGGATATACAGGTGGGGGTTATTGTTACAATAAAATTTGGCGAAGAATTCATTTTGAAAGAAAACTAACTAAAGGAATTGTGTAATGCAGGTCGAACCGGAAGGAGAGGTTCAGGTCGAACCACTGAGCATCCTCGACCGGAGAGAAGTGCAGCTACGGAAACGAGTTATTACCCAAGTTAAGGTACAGTGGCGACATTTCGGGCCTGAGGAGGCCACTTGGGAAGATGAAGAATTGATGAAGAGAACCTATCCAGATTTGTTCATCACTGAAAGACACCGAGACGGTATCCAATCTCAGGGGGAGGAGATGTAATGACCAAACAGTTTATGTGAATAAATTTTCTGTTATTACCGTTGTAGGTAAAATATGGAACAGAGATTATTGTTTTCTTAAAAATGATGAGAATTTTATTAATTCAAAGATTGAATATGGATTGAATAATTACATATAGTAACTTTCTATGAGAAAGTTATTCTCTTTTCTTGCCAAGATAAAAGAAACAGTTGCCAGCAAGTAAGGGAGAAAACCCTAACTTCTTTTCCTCTTTCCATAGAAAAATGGGAAAAAGGAAAAGGCCCGGGTTGTTTAGGAACAGACGGGAAAAGAAGAAGGCACTGAAGGAGAAAAGAGAGTGTTAAGTCTGGTGAGGACCAGATAGCACAGGCACAAGTGGTGCTTTATAATTGCCGAAGGCAGTGGCCTGGCAAATGAGCTTGGGGGGGAGATTCAGTCTGGTTGACTAATCTCGTGGCTGGGAGGATAACAAGCATTAGAACAATTTTCGCCATTCTGGAGAAGCACGGAAGATTGTGAGTGTGGCATTACAGGTAAGTACAATTATAGTTTTAATATTTCTGAGGAACCTACATATTTTCCTTAAAAGATATTATCAAGCTGTAAATTAAGTATTCTGACAGATAGTTTCTGGATATCCGATAGAGCACAATTATATTCTGTCTGGAATGAAGAAATTAAACTAGTATTGAATGACTCCAACCGTTTAATTAAATCTGAACAAAGAACTATTTAGATTAGATTTTCGTTCAATTTCTGAAACCCTTAGAAACTGAACAAATGGTGAAGGGGAAATAGTAAGTCGTTATATTAAAGAAAGAAGAAAAGAGCCATCAACTTCATATCTGTAACTGCATAAATAAACACAGAAAATAATAACAGGCAATCTGGGTAGAGCAATAATGAATAATAACAAGAATAGTGGAATGAGTGTGTGGGTGAATTTCGATACAGTCACCGAACCATCAGAGGTTTTACCTGTAATATATAATACTTTCTTCGCTACGACAGTGGAAGCCAGCATAACCGTTGCAATAGAGTATAATAAATCACAGCAACTGATAAGTTCATTTAGAAACCCTTGGGGAAAGGGTCAAAGATTCATTCATTCAAATGTAAAAACGTAAGTTCATAAGACAGTTAGCAATACTTCGAAATGGTCCAAGATATCAGTATATGGAAAAAAATTCTGTAAATCCTATGCTTAGACAATCTGGAAAAAAAGAGAATTCGTAACATATCAATTGGGTATGGTCTACGGCGAAACCCAAAGAAGTTACATTTTACCGACATTTAGTAAGTGAACCAAGCAAACAAGACCATTAACATATGTACTGATATAATGAAATGTAACCAATATTTCAGAACGCCGAGCACAGTAAGGATATAAACCACAGACAAAATATATATACCTATGAACAGCAGATCAAACGAGAGTAAACACTCATATTTCAGAGGAAATAAGCTATGCGACAATTAACAGATAACATAGCATATGTAACGGCAGCTTAAATACGACCACTCTCAGTGTACAACCATGCAATACTTATATAGACAACCAAACCCTTGTCGGAACTTGGTAAGACCGACAAGATAACTTACAGTGTCAGCATTTAAATAAAAAAAAAAAAACCCAGAAACCAAATAAATGCCTGGAGCTGAACTATAAACAGTATTGAATAACCATATATATAAATGTTCATACTCATATCAAAATGCTTCTGAAAGGCGCAACCAGGCTGAAGTGAAACCCAACGGTTCGCCAAGCAAGTTTTTCCATATAGTACCAGAGAGAAATAAATAATCAGAAGCTTTACATCATAAAAAATTACAACTATCATGAATCAATGAAACGAGAATACAACTCGACAACTTTTGGGAGACCCATGAGGGCAGAACCTATGGCATCGATCTATGGAGGGTTTCCTTGGATAGGAATACCATATCTGATCATGCCTCTAATAGAGAACGATAAAATCACCTGACAGGAAAAAGAAATAAGAATTAAAAACTCGACTCTGGTTCTTGACCGAGTTAATTAGATTCCTCTTCAGGTGTCACGGTTCTTACCTAAGAGTCACTCCTTCTGGAGTAATGGCACTGTGGTCCCCTGCCGCCGCGTAAATCACCAAACCTGTTCAAGAAATCGTTTTGGATGAGAAATCAAACCGGAAATACATTTTCCAGAACATTGTAATTTCTAATAAAGAAATCTCAGTGAGGGGGTTACGTGATAAATGAGTGAGAATTTTAGAGCGGAATGCCGGAAGCCGCATCGCCTTCAGCACAGAAGGTATACAAATTTCAGAGCGGAATGCCGAAAGTTGCATCGCCTTCAGCAGAGAAGGTATACACTAAGACTTAACCCGATATGGGTGGCATCGTAGGAGGAACAAACGCCATAGCCGAATGCGGCACTGCAAGCCTCGAACGATAAACAAATGAGTCTCACAAACCCTATGCACCTCGGTATAGCTGGCAAATGGAACCGACGCCGTTCGATTTCTAGATTGAATCTACATCGTCAATCAATTTAGTAATCCCGAGGAGGTGGAGACCATACCTGTAGCAATAAATCAGGTCGTCTACTCCTGAGATCAACGTCCGGATCAGAGGTGGAGTATTCGAGGCAGGACCAGTTGTCCACCTCTCAGACTATCAGCATTAAAGAGACAGGATTCGTTAATGGATCGCTGTCAGCATAATCATACAGGAAATATTAACTCGTATGCCGAGGGTGGCGAGTATTTAAAACAACCATAATGTACATATTACATTCCCGCCATGGTTAATGGATGGGTAAGAATGTTGAAACACATACCAATTACATTTCACTATGGGCGGTGGACTAATTTACCCACCCATAATATGTAAAGTTAGGTAACAAAAAAAAAATTTACCGGTGTTATTTATTTAATTGGTTTGAGGGTTATGACATAATGTTTAAGTCTTTGATTTTTTACTATTTATGAATTAATATGTTTCATTCAAAATTTGAAACTATGTATCTCATTTTTATAAGAAGAATTTCGCCGTAAATCACATATGGAAAGACCTTTGTCGACGCGTTTCGAATCAACTAGTGTGGTTCATCGTCAGGACAAGTTGAAGAAACAGATCCAGCCTAGCATGTTAAATAGTCCGAGCAGAGACTCCAACGGCTACTTTCTGACTTTAGGACCCAGGTCAAATTTTTATTCATAATTTAATATTGTTATTTTTATTATTATTATTATTATTATTATTAATACTATTCATAAGTTAAATTGGGTAAAAATATATAGATAAATAAAATAAATTCATGGTTAGTTTAAAAAAATAATTCATTTGTTATTTAAAATTATTATATAATATTAATATATATATATATTATATATAATTAAAAATAATATTAGGTTGTTAATAAAAATATATAAATAAATACCATATAAGTTTAAAAAATTAATTTTTTTAATAAATATTCTATATATATATATTATATATATAAATATTAATATTATATATATATATTTATGAGTTAATCTTAGGTTGTTAAGATAAAAGTTAGATTAATAAAAGTATTATAAAATAAATAACATAATTTTAAATGGTTAGTTTAAAATGTAAATATTTGTTTATTAAATTATTATGATTAAAATAAAAAAAATAAGAATAATAATAAAATAAAATAATTAATAAAATATATTAAATTAAAAATAATTGTAATGGTTAGTTTAAAAAGTAATTTATTTGTTTACTTAAATTATTTAATTATTATAATATATATATATATATATAAATTTATATATAATTATAATTATAATAATAATACAACACTTAAATAAACCAAAAATCAATTTACTATATAATATATATATATATTAATATATAGTTAAACTATTACTTAATAATATTTATTAGGAAAAAATCAAACGGAAAGAGCGACCTAGAGTAAAAAGAAGAAGGACTGGAAAAAGTCCAATGGAAAACCAAAGATCAAGAGGGAAAAACCAATGTAGATCTATCTTAACTCCGCAATGAGAGAGATTTTATCTCTCTAGGCGCTTTGTATTTCTGGAATTAAGATGAATCTAGGTTTGTTTAATTATAAATATATAATTATTTTTATTTTATGTAATTTGACTCAGTTAAAATTATTTTATTAATAATTATAGTTATTATTGTTTTCATTTATTTTTATATATTTATTCTTTTTAATTTTTAGTTTTTAGATTTGATCCTCTCTAGGGGCCTTTGTAGCTCTAAAATTAAGATGGCTCTAGGGTTTTTAAATTATTAAATATTATTATTATTATTATTATTATTATTTTAATTGAGAGTCAAATATTTTATTAATAATTATAGTTATTATTTCTCCATTTATTTTATTAATTTATTATTTTAATTATATTTAATTTTAGATTTGATCTATCTAGGCGCTCGAATTAAGATGGATCTAGGTTTATTTAAATTATTATTATTATTATTATTATGTAATTTGACTGAGTCAAAATATTTTATTAGTTGATTCTATTACTATGAAAATAGTTATTGCCCAAAGAGAGGTTTCGAGACATTGTATGATAGAGATGTGTAATGTAATATAAACATTTTCAAGTCAAAAAATATTTAAAAAAATATAGTTATTTTTATTATTTTTTCTTGGGTAGTTAAGTTAAACATGATTTGCTCCAAGTTTATGACAACCCTTGTTATTCACATTGAAAAAATAAATTAAAAAAAAACAAAATAAAACAAAAAATTATTATTAAAATTAAATTGAGATAATAGTAAATTAGTCCATTTACCCTTTTATATTAGATAAACATTCTGGCTTGTGAATATTGATAAAGGCACGTCTTTCCTCCATCACAGAGAAAGTATTTTAAATTTTGCAGCTTTATAATAAAAATTCTCAAACTACTTCTCAAGGGTTGTATTACAAGGGATCTTTATGAATGTTGGATGCAGCAAACACGACCCGATCCCAACACCACTTTATTGGCTTTCTTTCTTTTTTCCTTTTTAGATTCAGTGACTTCTGAGTTAATATCCAATAGTGGAGATCGTTGTTTGAGCGTGAGTCAATTGTTTCGGTCTCTGTTAGTCTAGATCTTTAAGATTCCTCGATCTATTTAAATTCTTTCTTCAGTATGATCTATTTAAATTCTTTCTTCAGTATTGGGAAGATTTATTTTTCTTTGAAATGGATGGTCATTGCCACGTGAAACCCTTGAATTAATGGAGAATGGATGTTCATTGCCGCGTGAAACCCTTGAATTAATGGAGTATGTGAATCTTGTTTCTCAGCTAATTTTTTGTTGGATAAATTATCCCAACAGCTAGCTACCAGAATAGGCTAAATATAGTTTATAGGATAGATTGTTTCATCATCTCATTCTTGTATTCAACTTTTTTCCTGTAAATTCTTTAAGTTTCTCAACAAACCCCTTGTTGGATAAATTATCCCAACAGCTAGCTATGAGAATATGCTAAATATAGTTTATGGGATAGATTGTTTCATCATCTGATTTTTGTATTCAGCCTTTTTCCTGTAAACTCTTCAAGTTTCTCAACAAACCCTTTACTAGATAAATTATCCCAACAGCTAGCTATGAGAATAGGCTAAATATAGTTTATGGGATAGATTGTTTCATCATATGATTATTGTATAGGGCTTTTTTTTTATAAACTCTTCAAGTTTCTCAACAAACCTCTTGTTGGATAAATTATCCCAACAGCTAACTACGATAATAGGCTAAATATAGTTTATGGGATAGATTGTTTCATCATTTGATTCTGGTATTCAGCCTTTTTCCTATAAACTCTTCAAGTTTCTCAACAAACCCCTTGCTAGATAAATTATCCCAACAGCTAGCTACAAGAATATTTGCATAACTCTCCCTAGTGCCTTTGAATGCCTAACATTCTAAAATGGAATGTTTTTCCATTTCCACTTTTTTGTAAGACCAAAAGATAAATACTTTTTGTTCCCACACTTCTTTTGTTTCCCTTGATGAGAATTAGTCCTTAGCTCTCCAATAAATATTGGCACTTATGTATGTTTTTTTGTTGACAATTATGATTGGGATCAATATAGTACTTTATAGTACTTTTTCTTTCTCCCTAGCTCCTTATCCCAAGTACCCTTGTGAAACATACATAACAAAAAAATTTATCTCTTTATTGTTTATGAGATATAAGCTCAAAAAAATATCCCATTTATTAAACCATTTGTTATTTTGAGACATTCAAATTTAATAAAAATTTATCATTATTTTGCTATCCAACTTGTTTTAATTCACTACAAAAAAAAGTTTGATAAAATAACAAAAACCAGCCAAATTGCTTCAAACGGATGAAAGCAGCTTGACTACATAGAAGAAGCAGAGCCAATATTTCATAGTAACTAATCAATATTTTCTTGATCAGGTGGTTGCTATAGGTTCAACTTCTGTTTTCATTGTGACTAACCAGTATTTTCTTGATCAGGTGGTTGCTATAGCTTCACCTTTTGTTTTTAAAACAAAAAGATGTGTGGACCTCAAGTGAATCTCATTTCCCTCAACGGGTCTCTGCGTGTAACTCCAAGGGATTTCAATACGTTGTTTATCAATGGTGGCGCTGTGTCAGAATCTTTCAAGCCCAGCAACAATATTTTCCACTTCAACTATGAATTTTCTTCAGGTGAGCCTATTAACAAACTCTCTGCATTTTAGAAATTGCTATTTCATACATGGTTTTCTTTTTTTATGTTATTTTGACTCTGGTTGGGTTTTGAAGGTGGTGAAAATGAGGCGATTCCTCTCAAGGATTTCGAAAAGTACAGAGGTATGAAAGTAAAGTCGTGTACAGAACAGCCTGTTTTTTTATTTGGTCGAAATATAAACAGCAAAGTAAAACCTTTATATTCACCAAAGCATGATAAGTCGTGTATAGAACAGCCTGTTTTTTTATTTGGTCGGAATATGAACTGCAAAGTAAAACCTTTATATTCACCAAAGCATGATAAGTCGTGTACAGAACAGCCTGTTTTTTTATTTGGTCGGAACATAAACAGCAAAGTAAAACCTTTATATTCACCAAAGCATGACTTATCTGAGGGTTACTACCCTCAGATAAGTCATGCTTTGGTGAATATAAAGGTTTTACTTTGCTGTTTATGTTCCGACCAAATAAAAAAACAGGCTGTTCTGTACACGACTTATCATGCTTTGGTGAATATAAAGGTTTTACTTTGCTGTTCATATTCCGACCAAATGAAAAAACAAGCTGTTCTGTACACGACTTTACTTTCATACCTCTGTACTTTTCGAAATCCTTGAGAGGAATAGCCTCATTTTCACCACCTTCAAAACCCAACCAGAGTCAAAAGAAAACCCTGCAAAGCAATAGCAATTTCTAAAATGCAGAGAGTTCGTTAATAAGCTCACCTGAAGAAAATTCATAGTTGAAGTGGAAAATATTGTTGCTGGGCTTGAAAGATTCCGACACAGCTCCACCATTGATAAACAACTTATTGAAATCCCTGGGAGTTACACGCAGAGACCCGTTGAGGGAAATGAGATTCGCTTCAGGTCCACACATCTTTTTGTTTTAAAAACAAAAGGTGAAGCTATAGCAACCACCTGATCAAGAAAATACTGATTAGTCACAACGAAAACAGAAGTTGAACCTATAGCAACCACCTGATCAAGAAAATATTGACTAGTCACTATGAAATATTGGCTCTGCTTCTTCTAAAGCTAAGCTGTGAGTGCAGTAAACTTTAAACTGCATGGTTAAAAAATAAAAAATGCAGAGTCGCAATACGTTTTAGAATTCGAAAACATTTGAAACAAGTTCGGATCTCAAATCGAACATGAACTTCAGCAAATAATTTTTCACATAACTACAGGGCTTCATTGAAATTTGATTATAGGAATTAGAAAACTAAAAAAATTAAACCCTGCAACATGTTTTATGTGTTGATCATTTGTGCAGAGACTCAAGTAGATTCTATTCCAATTTGCAACATGTTTTATGCTTGTTGATTTGTCCAGAGACTCAAGTCACCCGGCACTATCGTAGTTTCTATTTCAATTTCCTTGAAGATGTGTGTAGACTCTAGAGCTGGAATCTTATCTTCTTTCTCTACCCGACGCTAATGCCCTTGACTCCATCCCTGTAAATTCCAGACCCATCTCCAGCCACAAATTATAACTTACATTGCATGAATTGAAGGTTAATTCATTGTTTCCACCAGCTTGTAACCTATAGTTACTTTTCTAAAATATATCACTACATTACCTTATACATTTGTATTCAATCACTAATGTTTATAACAATCACATTCAGTCACATATTTGTATTTGTATTCACTCACTAATGTTTATAACCATCACATTCAGTCATTAATGTTTATAACAATCACATTCAGTCACATATTTGTATTGTTGATATAGATTAGGGAATGATAAATTAGTTTAGATTTATTCTAATTATAGATTTATTAGGAGTATAGTACTTTTGGGTCTCATCGCATAATTTTCTTTATTTTTGTAGTCAATTTGGCAGATTAACATATATCTTTTTTTTTTGACAAATAGCAAGCGCATAATCTGATACATATCAAACACATAATCCGACACATGTTAAGAAGGATTTACCATGGCGGAGTGGATGATCAGCAGCGAGGAGCATTTGATAAGCTCTGATGAGGAAAATTTCATGAGCACCGATGAAGAACATTTGATAAGATCCGATGAGGAGAATTTCATGAGCACTGATGAAGAAAATGAAGGACCTGATCAGTACTACCAGGAAGCTTTTCTTCCCTCCGTCTATGTCCCTGCAGTACAGATCATCCAACTGATGACAGAAGAATCTTTATTGCGAGCACAGAGAGAGGATTTACGTAAGGTGATGGATATCCTTGTTGTGAAGGAGCAACATGCTCACACACTCTTAATCCATTATCGTTGGGATTTTGCGAAATTACAAGGTGAAATTGCCCACAGAGGAATTGGGTGGTTATTTTCACAAGCGGATGTTGCGCTTACACCGGCACTAACAAAATCTCTAGTTACCATCTCTTATCAGTGTGCAGAGAAAGATTTGAGGGAGGGGGACACGGCCACAATGATGGATTGTGGCCACACTTTTTGCAATTTCTCTTGGACACGTCACTTTATTACTCAGATAAGCGAGGGACAGAGCAAACAAATTAAGTCCATGACTCCCTATTGTAATATCATCTGTGATGAAGACATTATAAGAAAGCCAGTCACTGTAAAAGATCCTGGAGCAGCCCAACGCTTCGATCGCTGCCTATTTCAGTCGTATATTGACAATAATCACAAAGTGAAGTGGTGCCCTAGTGTACCCCATTGTGGAAATGCAGTTCAAGTTGAAGGATATTTTTACTCTGAGATTCAATGTACTTGTGGACATCAATTTTGCTTTAATTGTTGTTAGGATATTCGGACACATAGGAAATAGTTAAGTATAACTTGGTCTAGTATAGAGATAGGTAAAGTGTGTTACTTTACTATGTACTTTTGTAACTTACAATCCGACGGTCACGATATGTAGTGGTCCGACGGTTCATTCTCTCCTCGGTATTACCGACACTTGATCCGTGGCTTAATACCCGAATGGTCCATGATCTCTATTTAAAGAGCATGGAGGGTCATTTGTAGGTTAACTGTTCATGAGAGAAGCTTATTAAAATTTTCATTCTCTTATTAATAAATTGCCTGAAGTGGCCGCATTGGCTCAGGTCGTGGACTGTTTCCCTCTTTGAGGGTTTTAACCACGTCAAAAATACTGGTGTATTGATATGTGATCTGTTTTTGAGCAGTTTCCTTTGGTGTTCTGTCTGAGGAACTTAACCTATAAATTCCTACAAAAAACACTCAATTTCTAAAGCAATTCAGTCCTAGTTTGATATAAACATAAGGTTTTCCAGTATAAGTGGGTAAATACCTGGTTATGGTGGTACAAGAATCGGAATGGCATTGGTGTGTAGTCTGGATGGGGCGTGCTGGTCTGCAATGGTGATTGGGAGTTTGGCAACCTCTTTGAGTTGATGGTTTGAACGCAGTGTGGCAACATGAATGTGCTTCCATGTGCATGGAGAACAAGAGGTTCTATTGTTTCGATAAAACAAAATAATAAGTGTTTTCGTTTTATTTGCAAAGTCAAAATTTTTGGTAGGTGTGGTAAAAGGGACAGATGGCACCAGTCAATGGATGGGACATTTTGTCGTTTAGTGATGGTGGTAAGAGGAAATGGTAATAGTTTTCATCGCACAGCTTTTGAGCACTAGGCGGTATTTGGAGAGGTCCGCCCGATGCCATTCATCGGGCGACATATAGCGGCAGATAAATAGTAAAACTGGTCACATTGGGCAAGTAAAGTTTGGCATCGGAGGCCACCCGATATGAGTGTCAACCATCAGATCTGAAAGGGCTAGATCGCACGGTGATCGGGGCATATATATGATCGAGAGTTAATGGAGGGGCCCAATGGGAACTAATTGCGGATTTAGGGAAATTAATAACATTGGGGGTGATGTGATTGGGCGAGGATAAATTATTAATTAACCACAGATTGGTTAATTAATCTCTGTTATTTGGTGGGAGTCTTAGGTTATTAATTAATCGCGAGTCAATTAATTAATCCCTTTTTTTAATTGTTCATTATTAAGGTTTATGTTTCAAACCTTGGGGATGGAATTATTAATAAATGGGGTTTTTAATAAAATATACAGGAAAGGGATGATTTTTGGGGATTTAATACATAAGTAAAATCAGATGTTAATATGAGATTAAAATAAAAGTGCACTAAGCATAATACGTTTAACATTAATTTGTTTTTCATATTAAAACATTATAACTTAGGTTAAAGGGATTTTGTGGGGTAACCACTTTTCCTTAGCAAATAGTGAATTTACTTAGGGAAAAAGGATTTTTTAGAGTGGGTGTATAAATGATGATGGGGTTAATGTTGATGAGGGGTTTTTAGCATCTTTGACCTTATAAGTTATTGGGCCGAGGGTACAGTCCCTCCAGAAGTCAAAGACATGCTCTGAGCCCCTTTAACTTAAGGTTTTTGGAACTTTTACTTGTGGAAAATTAGTTATAATAAGGGGTAAAATGGATGAGGAAATTAATTATGTAACCTTGTAAATGTGTCTTTGTCATCCATGCTTTTCCAAAGTAATGTAATGATGAAAGCAAATGATTTGAGCTTTTAACTTAACAATTCATCATACATAATTCTGCAATCAATCATCTACTTACCCACCTACACAACCTACCATTTTTACTTCTTTTATTGGAGTGCACTTAAACTGGAAAACCCTTATCAAACTTTTCTTTTATTTTACTATGGAAATATATCTAAAGTCTATCCTTATTACATCCAAGGGCTCAGATTAAACTATTGAACTCCTTTTATTCACTCTACCTATCTACTTATCTGCTAAGATTAAACAATTTGGTCAAATTTTATTCTCTATCTCTAAGCATGAAATTCAAAACATGGAATAACCAAGATTAAACTATTTGGTTACCATGGATTGTGGCATGAGTAACAAGTTGCACACATTCTCTTTATTTCTCGCCAAAGTAAATGGTAGTTGAATTTTGACTTGCACACTTTCATGGTCTTTTCATTTTTCTTGGGGTTCATTTTTCATCTTTTTTGGACCTTTTTCATTCTTTTTATCCTTTGTTTTTTCTTTTAGGATATACCCTCTTTACATTTTTTTATTTTTATTTTTATTTTTTACAAATATGGAAAACATTTGCAGAAAGAAAAGGTATGTACATATTATAGTGATAAACTAAGTCGATCATAAATTATGACACCTATTGGTATAGGAACATAACATCCTCTTTTAAGAGTTTTCCATCCTATGAATCTACTGCTTCCCTCATAGTTCCAGGATCATCATCAGTTTTAGATAAAGAAAAATTTGAACAAAAAGCAGATGGGCTATACCTTTCTGTCTGCCTTCTTTCTCGAGCTGATCTTCTCACAACTGGAGTTTGTGGCTCTTCGTCTTCTGATTCCCCTTCTATTGTAGAGTCTAATTTTGCCTCCTTTAGCTCAAACTCTATCTTCTCAAGTTCCTTTGGTATGACTTCATGTTTAGTAACATCTTTCACCTCTCTCAACACCACATCTCGGTTGTACACAACCTCCCTTGTTTCTGGGTTCCAAATTTTATACCCTTTTAATCCATCCTTATACCCAGTAAATATGCACCTTTCAGATTTACTATCCAACTTTGTTCTTTTCTCCTTTGGAACATGTACATATGCATCACATCCAATTAGCCTCAGATGTGAAAGAGAAGGTTTCTTACCAATCCATACCACTTGTGGAGTCTTATCCTCCAACGCTGACTAGGTAACATGTAGTCTCCACCGCCTCTGCCCTAGAATGGTTGTCCTAACCCGACACCACTGAGAATGCTTCCTGCCTTTTCCATCAATGTCCTATTCATTATTTCTGCAACTCCATTTTGTTAAGGTGTGTATGGAGTAGTATTATATCATGTTATACCACTCTTTTTACAGAACTCTTCAAATTCCTTCTTGCAAAAATCTCCATCGTTATCTATCCTTGGCACCTTTATCTTCTTCTCTATCTAGTTTTCCACCAGAGCCTTAAATTATTTAAACATGTCAAAGAATTCAAATTTCTTCCTGAGGAAATATATCCATGTATTCCTTGAGAAGTCATCTATAAATGATACATAGTACACAGACTTACCCAGTGATGGAACCGACACAAGTCCAAACACATCACTATGCACAAGCTCTAATATTTGTTTTGCCCTCATAGCACCAGAGGGGAAGCTCACTCGATTCTGCTTCCCATATACACAATTTTTCACAGAAATCAAAATCCAGAGAGAAATTAGACATGCCTTCTACCATACCATTACAATAAAGTATTCTAAGGCCCTTCTCTCTAATATATGAAAGCCTTTGATGCCATAACATAGTCTTTCTCCAGAGACCACTAGATTTTCTTCTCCACTTTCAGGAACCACAAAAATTTTGCGGCCATCAATAACAGTGTTTCCCTAAAGCTTGTACAGAGTTCCAATCTAAACTCCTCGCATCAATACCAATGCTCCCCAAACCATCTTGCAGGTATCTTTCTCGAACACTTTTTTTACACCTACATCATCTAGCTTTCTTGCAGAAATATGATTTTTGGCCAATGTAGGAATATGCGGAACACCTGGAAGTGTTATAATCCTTCCACCTTGCAACTTCAACTTGAATTTTTCATGACCAATGATTCTAACCTTCCTATCATGCCCTAATAAGACATCACCACCATCATATTTCTCATACTCGTAGAACCACTCTCTATGGGGAGTGAAGTGAAATGATGCCCTTGAGTCAATCAACCATGCCTCATGATCTACATTTGTACTTGAAGAAGATGCCAAGTACACATTCCTAGCTTTATCTGAGGTGGTTTCACCTCTGCAAAAGGAGCATCATCAGATACCTTTCCTTTATCTAGAGCTTTAGATTTACAGTCCCTTTTGAAGTGCCCTTCCTTTCTGCATTTCTAGCACACCTTTATAGGTTTTCCTAAAGATTTAGGTCTCCCTCTAGATTTAGATCTCCCACTCGAGGACTTATTTTGTTTCTATTCTAGGGATGTCCTTGTATAGACAAGGCATCACAATTATAGCCCTCCTTAATTTTTTGTCTCATCTCCTCCGATAGCAAGGATGAGACTATTCATCAAACTACAAGGCAGTCACATTTTTACCTATTTCAACAACCAGACTATACCACACATCTGGTAGAGAATACCACAAACGCATGCACTTATCTTCATTTGAAATTTTTATAGCAACAGATAACCACTGACTTACCACAGTATTAAAGGTGTGCAGATGCTCTATCATTGAGTCTACATCCTTCATCCTTAGGTTATACAACTTTTTCAACAAGAACAATTTATTCACCAGAGACTTAGATTGCTACAAAGTCCCTAACTTGTCTCACAAAGCCTTCACTGAAGCTTCCCCTGATACATTCAACAATACTGAATTTGAGATACACAATCGTATTGTGCTCTCTATCTTCAAATCCAACTTCACTCAGTCTTCTGCTGACATTGTCGTTGGTTTAGTACTCGGATCTACCGCGATCCATTGATCTTTATCCACCAGGTAGGTCCGCCTACCTAATATGGGGTAGTCGTGGAAAGAATAAAACACACACACAATAGTGTTGACCCTTTTTCATTGATGTCAAAGGGGAACTGAAATAGGAGATTGGTCTAGAGATTGTGTGTGGTTGCCATCAACACCAAAAGGGGATATTGTTGGTGTTATGGATTTCATGGTTGTAACTAGCTGGTGTTGGAATTGTGTTCATGGTTTCAGCTAGCTTGTATTGGCATTTATGTCAACCTTGTAGCATGGTAACATGTGTTGCATATGTTTAGTCATGCATATGTTTGATTGGTTGTAGTTGGTTGTGTTGGCATTGAGTTGCTTGTGTTGGCATTGATGTCAACCTTATGATGCCATTTGATGACCTAGATGGTACATTGATGTCAAACTCATGTGATGATATGTATGTTGGCATTGATGTAGGATGATGGAATTGACATGGTTTGTATGTAGATCTATAGGTGTTGGTGATAGTTGCCCAAGCGCTAGTGATGTTTTTGCTTCTTTTTTATGAGCTTGGCAGATTAGTTCTTCATGATTAGCTATTTAGTTGTAGTGGTGTTTTTCGCTCTTGATGATGTTGGAGGGGTACTTCAAATTTGTGCAGATGTGTTGCATCTTGTGCAAGTCTTATAGGAGAGTAGAGGACTTGTTAGCATTCATTTCAACCCTTGTTTGTTGGATTTTAGGTCAACTTGGTAGTGGCACTTGGTAGACATGTTTAACCCACTTGCAAAGGTGTCACAAACTTGGCATAGGTTTGGAGTCATGTATAGGAGATGATGAAGGTGTCAAAATAGGTGGAAAAGTTTCTAAGTTGAAGGCTTATGGTTTTCTCCTATACTTTTCCCTAGCCTCTAGGAGGAAGGCATGTGCATGTGGCTGGAGGCCCCTGGTTACTATTGGTCATCATCATTGTCCTTTTTTTTAACCCTACCTTTGTCCTAGTCATGCTACCCAAACCCTTATTTCACAATTAAATTAAACCCTTCACATCATTCTTGGTCCCTTTTTGTTATTTTTTGGATATGGATCATAGAGGCTTATTAGTCATTTAAAAGGTTGAATAAGCTTATATTTATTTATAAATTATCTATTCATATTTCTTTAAGGCATGGTGAGTAAATGTCATTAATCAAAGTCGGAGTTGATTGGTGCAGGATCCGAAGTTCTTGTACCATCCACCGTTCCTATACCAGGTGGACAGCTAACTGATTCATTCTAGATTGACTCCAAAAATATCATATTTATTCAAGAATGGCATGCACTTATCGCTGAGGGTTTGTTCCATTTTTTGTAGCAGGCTTGGAGCATTATGGATGTGCTAAACATGGTGGTCGGTCATCGTTCAATGCATTTTTCATGTTAAGTTTTTCATTGCGGCCAAGAGCCAAGCATTTGTATATAAATTAGGGATTATAGGATAGGTTTATATAGAAATATTGTGAAGAAATTTGGTACCCTACTATTGTAATCTTGTATCGCCCTATCTCTCTAGGCTGGATCTATGGTTTTACGGTGTATATTTGCATAAGAGTTTGAATAAAGAAAGAGCTAATGCCAGTTTCATTTATTTCTGGTTCCTATCATTATTTGTAATGTTTCGCTCGTGCATTTGATTTCAGAGTTTTAATAAAGGGAAATGAGCTCGTTGGATAAGGCCCATCCAATCCAGCTCGTTCTCCCTATATTTCGTGGTGTTCTTAAATCTAGTTATGCTGGTGTGAACAAAGTGATTTTTATATGCTTGAGCTTGCAGGTTTGGCGAAACCCTTGTGAATGTATTTCTCTTATGCGTGATCTCAAATCTGAGGAGTCCTAGTGTCTGCTGAGTGGAATTATATTTCCAGTTTCAGTATTTTATTTCTTTCTAAGGAATCAAATTGTTTCTTTTCTTTTCTAAGAACACTTCTTAAGTTATTTCCAAAAGATTATACAAGGTTATGAGTTTAATGATTTAAGTTTGATGTATTTCCTTATAGAACATCCTGCCCTAATATGAATACAAGTTCTGGCTGAGTGATGATATCTCTGTGCATAAGTTTAGACTGTAACTATTTCCTTACATGAACGTAAACTAAATATCATTGAGTACAGAAATTGTTTATGGCATTTTTTTGGGTTTAAAGACTTCATAAAATTAATCTTTCAAGCAGAGCATATTTATCGGTGTAAACAAGATTGGAAGAGGGTTAAGTTTCATATTTTGGATAACATACTTCCATTTACAACACACAAGTTTTTCCTGTCTACTATCATGAGAATTCCCTTCAGTCTTTGCAGTTATCTTTTTATTGAATATTTCTTTTGGATTGGGAGTGTTTCTCATTAAAGTTTGAGCTGAAGTTTTCTTTTCTATTTTGCTCATTTCTAGTTTACTAGCCATAGCACACTAATATATGAGTGAAGGGTGGTTGAAATAAAGCCAGTTCTAGTGTGTAGGTTTTAACCCCGTACAGAAATTACCTGCATACGAATTCTAAATCACAAGAAAATAAAAATGCGAGAGCATTAACACATAAAACACATATACACAGAGATTTCCCACTGGATCTCAAAACGGAGACTACCAGCTTGATTTTTCATTATATTCCTTTCAATGTTACAATACATATTTATACATGCCGAAGCATCCAATACCATGGACCGAAAACCATCGCGTCCAAAACCATGGACCGAAAACCATAGTAGGTTCGCCCAACCTA
>APFE030948500.1:150156-176880 GCA_000404065.3 Pinus taeda | reverse complement strand
TTAAAATTTTATTAAATTTTATTTAAATGTGATCAAACAGATTAAAAGACGGAATAGGCGACACATTATCATTAATCTTTTTTTGAAATGGATACTAACCTATCTCTAAGGAATTATTTTCTATGTAACTTATGAAAATCTTGTACATGAAATAACATACCTCCAATCTCCAATGCATTATTTTCTCTGTATGTATGAAAATTTGCACATTATTATATTGTTCCTGAAACTAGTGGATTTTTTTTGTCATGATTAATATCAAAGATGTTTAACTTAGCTGTTTTGATTGATAAATTGTGATTAGATTTAATAAAAGATTGTTACTTCAAATTTTGGCAATAGAGTATGGTGTAGATTAGTAGGTTTTTGTGGGAGTTAGTTTTATTAGGTTTTAGGTTCAAATCTCATAGACAAGAAATGGGAGTAGGAGTCACTTCTGGAAGAAATAAATTATTCCATGAGTTGAATTGCATCCAAACTTGGAGTTTTAATGAAGTTTCCAACATGAAGAGAGGTTGAGGTTTGAAAGTACTTGTAGATAAAATAAACTATTCACTTCTGGAAGAAATAAATTATTCCATGAGTTGAATTGCATCCAAACTTGGAGTTTCAATGAAGTTTCCCACATGAAGAGAGGTTGAGGTTTGAAAGTACTTGTAGATAAAATAAACTATCCCATGAGATGTTCAAATTTAGAGGCTCAATCATGAAGTTGAGGGTGGGAACCACTTGTGGAGGAAATAAACTATCAGGTTGAGGGTTGAAACTACTTGTGGATAAAATAAACTATCCCATGAGATGTTCAAATTTAGAGGCTCAACGATGAAGTTGAGGGTGAGAAAGCCTCGTGAAGGAAATAAACTATTCCATGAGGTGTAATCTCAATGAACATTCCATTGATGAATAAACCATTCCGATATTCGACGTTAATTTCCAAAGACTAGTGAGTACCCACTTCCACCATTGGAGAATGAAACAAATACAATTTGAGTGAGCCTAATGGTTAAGTAAATGTGTTTTACACCACAATTGCTTGAGATCACATACATGTGGCAAGAACTATTTTATGACATAAAGGAATAGTCCTACTCGAGCTCATTTGGTTTCAATTTGAGACAACTAAATGTTTTCAATTTGAGATCGCTATAAGTACATCTACCCATATGTATATCCCTTCCATTTTGTTGAATCTCATATAAGATAACACTTATTTTCAAGTAGATAGAATGGAAGATTTTATGTTTCTATTTTCTTTATCTTTTTTTTCTAGAACTACATATGCAACAACTCTATTCTAAACCGTAAACCCTAGAATTAGTATAAATAATTATGTTATTATAACTTGTAGTAATATTTAAATGTCAATCATTATGAAAAACCAAATAATGTGTATGATTAAAAACAATGTGTATGTAAATATTCCTTTAATAATAAAAATTAAATATTTTTGATTAAAAATTTTAAGCAACCCATTGGGAATGTGAGCACCAATATGGACAATGATACTATGAATGGGGACTAGTAATGGGGTTATGGAAAATTAGCCATGCATTTTATTTCTAGGAAAACCTCGCCCAAAAGATGTGTGCAAAAATTGGAATTCCAATTTATAGTTTTGCTTTTCTCACTGACCCATAGATCATTGAATGAAGATTTGAGTAGATGAAGCAACCACATACGATATTTTTGGGGCCTAGATAGTGGTTATGGAGTTCCTTCAAAATTCATTGGGTAGCATGGGCAAGTATACAACTTGAAATTGGAGGGTTTACCCACGAATGGTGTGAAGGATGGGAGAAAAACATGAGTAAACATCCATAGGGACATTCAACCATATAAAGAGAGAGAAAAGACACAAGAGTTCTTGTAGCAATAATTTCATGAGTACAATGTTGTCATTTCCAAGTGGAAAGCTTGTTGGAGTGTTTTGAGTAATTATACTAATTTTTATGTGCCAAAAATGCTTTGAAAAGTGGCAATCATGGATTGGAACAATGTTGGCATATTCTAGGCTCTCTAAAAATGATTTTTGCATGCCAAATACTCATCGAGGAGATTTCAAACTTAGTTGAGCAGTTGGGGTCACAGCTTGATATGAGCTAGCCAAGCATAATAAGAAATGGGAAAGGAAATAGTTGAGGGAATGCATAGCAAGGAACACATTTTCATATTGCTATGCAAACCAACAAAGAGGCATATGAAATTTGTGGACACCCTAGGATAGGGATAAGACTTACATGTCTAGATCTTATTTCATGGGCAATAGAGGAATATTTCTCACGTAATGGTCTTTGGATTTCAATCCCATGATGGGAATTTCTTCTGCACTAGTGTGGATTAGATTACCATATATTACTCTTCTTTGTTGGGGTGAAGGTATTTTCAAGGCTATAGAAGACAAATTGGGTTGATTTATCTATAGTAATATGGACAAAGAGAATAAATTCTCTTGTGCTAGAATGTGTGTTGAAACAGATTTTTCAAAATGCCTTCCTGAGGCAATTCAACTTAGCTTGGACGATTGGTCCCATCTTCATGCCTTGGATTATGAACATGTTCCCTTTAAATATAATTTTTGTCATGAGTATGGGAACTTTACAAAAAAAATTCCTAAGGTTGTAGTTTCTCGACATTCTTCTAATCCTCTGCCATATTATCATAGTAATGATGAACAACGAGAATTCAATCTAGTTACAAGAAAATGCATGAGGCATTTGAATAATAGGTTGCATGCTAACAAGCCTCAATTTAATCAGCATCCTCCATCCAGTGATAGATATGAAGTTTTGATGTCCCTAGAGGAAAAAGTCAATGGTTGATGATAACCAAGTTCATTTGTTGAGGAAAAGTCATCCAAGGATACTAAAAAAATACCTCTCACAAAAAAGAAAGAAGAAGAAGATAGAATAAATGATGAGGAGGAGATCAAACCCCCCTCTTCTTCTCCTTCCTATTTAGATGTGCTAAAAGTAATCCATGTTTTTCCCCTCCTTACACTAGAAGTAGAAGAGATCAAAGCAAGAAAACCATGAAATATGGTGCCGAGAATTATGTTGTGTCATGTGGGTGTAGCAGTGGGTCAATTTCTCTAAAATATTATAAATGTTTTGTTTTTGCATCATCCTATAGGAATTTGTAATAATCATATATCCATCTTCTCCAGAAGCAGTAGGTGCAAGCATTACAATGTTTATTATTAGATCTCTACCCCCTTATCTTTCTGGGTAGAGCATGGGTTTTAGCTCCTTTCTTTTTAGATTCATGGAAGAACTTTTCTTTCTAATGGTCACTCCAATGTATTTGTTCCATGTTCGAGAGTAGATTTTTATTAATACAAATTCTCATTATTTAAAAAAACCATATATACTTTTAAAAGAATGTGACAATATTACATAAAGATTCACCCCCACTTTATCATGAAGATTCTCAACTTGTAAAGATAATAAGTACTTTTGAGATAAATCTCAACCTTTGACCTATAACTATTACTAAGAATATTCTAGAATATTATGTGGAAGATAAATCCCTACCATCCACCTAATAATTATTGATAATTAAATTAAATTGTGGAAACCTATTCCAAAATAGACATGTTTATCTAGCCTTGAGGGTTAGCTTAATTGGTTGAGTTCTTGTTTCTAAGTAACTCGTCAATTGGGAGGTCACAAGGTCAATTCTTCTTGACATCCTTGGGGTTAGGCATTGCTAGTTTGACCAGCTAGATATGACTCGGTCACAAGGTCAATTCTTCTTGACATCCTTGGGGTTAGGCATTGCTAGTTTGACCAGCTAGATATGAATCATATTTTCCTCGAAAAAAAACATATCTATCAATATAATAATCCTTATCATCCACCTATAATTACCAATAATTAAATTAAATTTAAAGAAATCTTATTCCAAAATAAAAATGCCAACTAAATATATAAATGTAGATGAATGTATATAATATAGTGGAAATATATGGAAATATATGCAAATACAAGAGAGTTGTATAAATATTGGTGCACTGTAACTAAGGGTGAGAATTTAATTATTACCAAGGGTAGAGTGAATTCTATAATGTTTAATGTTTGAAGATGAAAACTCATTTATATGTCTTTTGCAAACATCTATTTGTGTGCTTTCGTCATATTTGAATTTGTGAGTTAGGATAAGAAAGGGTATTTTGTGAATTAGTATAGGCTTACATATAAATTTATATGCAAACGCAAGAGAGCTGTATAAATATTGGTGGACGGTAAACTAAGGGTGAGAATTTAATTATTACCGAGGGTAGAGTGAATTCTATAATGTTTAATTTTTGAAGATGAAAACTCATTTATATGTCTTTTGCAAACGTATATTTGTGTGCTTTCGTCCTAATTGAATTTGTGAGTTAGTATAAGAATGCGTACTTTGTGAATTAGGATAAGAATGCGTATTTTAATAGAATTTATAAAGCTTTTTGGAGTAACTTTATGTATGAAGGTAAGAATTATTTACATATTAATCGTTTTAGTGTAGGGAGTAATTTTTAGTAAAATATGTTTATATTTTTTAAGTGTTAGTAATTTTTGAATTTCTTTATTTACCTAGAATTTATTCATATCCGATCATAAATGATTTTAAGTAAACATTATATGATTTTTAGGGTTTTGATTATGATTGGTAAGAATACAACTATACTAATTAAATGGTTGGCAAAACATTTACTTCATTTAAGATTGTTAAGATTTAAAAAAAACTATAAAAAAATAATTAGATTATAACTTTTTTTTAAAATATTATCATATTATTATTATAAAAAGATTAATATTTGAGTTTAAATATGTATACATTTTAAAAACATTGTAACAGATTTCTAATCACTGTGTACATTCCCTCTATACCATAATAAATTTTAACTTGTAATACATTGTTACAATATATGGATACTAAACACATAGACCATTGTTATTGATTTACCAAGCCTTGAGGATCAAATATCTCAGATGCAACCTATTTTAGAGTGCAAAATCTGAGGAAAGTTTTCACATCTAGAGATTTTACCTCTTTACGCTTGATATATGAGAGCTAAGAGGATTTATGCAAATTTTTAATATATATATATATATATAATATATAATATATATATATATATATTTACCAAAATCCTGATAATACATATATATATATAGTTTTACCAAAATCCTGATAATACATTTCGTCCCATATACATGGGGTGTTTTTCTTTCACATAAGTTTTAAAATATGATGGTTGTGAATATGAATCATTATGTTCACGCACCAAAATGTTCCACCAATAGTAAGGGGATCTCTCTGGTTCAAAACCCGAATTATACCTTACACCGTTTGGGATGGGAGTTCCATTCGGTATGTGAGCGACTGCCACCATGTTGTTTGAAAATTATTTTGGACAAAATGAGCAATGAGTGAGAGAATCAATACAACTTATGATAACACAAGTTAGAATATCTCTATGAAATACTATGAAAGTAAGTAAGATACAAAGAATCAAAACAACTTATGATAATAAAAGTTAGAATATCTCTGCCACCATGTTGTTTGAAATTTGTTTTGGATAGAATGAGCAATGAGTGAGAGAATAATACAACTTATGATAACACAAGTTAGAATATCTCTATGGAATATTGTGAAAGTAAGTAAGATACAAAGAATCAATATAACTTATGATAACACAAGTTAGAATATCTCTATGAAATATTGTGCAAGTAAGTAAGATAGAAAAGACATAACTACAACAAATGAAAATAACATACATCTTTTAAGGAAAGATGTAAGCATACTTTAATTAAGATACATGAATAAAGGAAATAAATTTTTGATCGATTGTGAATTAGTTCTCAACCAACAACGATGATGAAAACATAAAAAACATACAACTTCAAATAAGATATGTGTTATAAATTAACAAAAGAGTTCATTAACCTTAACACATGGAACTACAAACACATGCCATTGAATCACCATGAGATAAGTACAACAATGCCCAACAATACATGCATGAAATTGTTGCCTTGACTCAATGAGTTTCTCAATATTATGTTGAAATTTCCAATGCACCATTATATGAAGCATCCATGAAATCCAATAATGGAAGTATTATGCTATAGCTGGATTTCTCAAAAGGATATACAAGCTCTCCTAAACAAAGTGCTCAAATGGAGTCCAAAGATAAAATTCCCCTCTCCATATCCATGAGGGTATATTTATACAAAACAAGGTGTCTCTTAACCTCTTATGAACTTTCTACTTCCCTCGTGACTCTTCACCTTCCATGTGAATTTTCATTTTCTAAATGAATTTTAATTTCTAAATCCTATTTTTAATTTCAAAATAAATTTATTTGCAAATTACAAGGAAATCCCAAAAGAAAAAGCTCCTTCATGGAACTAAACTCATGATAGTTATATTAGGGGCCTCAATGTGTAACTTTTATGTCAAGTATGTGTACCAAACTTTGTGTTTGGAAATGATAGATTTGACCTTTTTTGACAATTCACTTTCGGATCTCATCCGGCATTCTATAACATCCAACAATAGAATCCTCATGTGTAATTGTATCTTATATGAAATCATAGAGAGTTTAGTGTGAAATTTTGTTGGTCCTACAACATGTTGTGCAATCACTTCTTTTGTAGGTTCCAAGTTGTTTCGAGCAACCACTTGCTTCATTACATATATTCTAGATCTCCTGCCCAATTTCCTGTTAAAATTGGAAACTAGGGCCAAATTCCACCTTAGGACAACTCATATGATGGAGATAATTATTGCATTGGATTCCTCTTTTTGAGGGTCCAATTTTGATATAAAAATCATCTCATTTGGACAAGCAGAAGTGGAATTTTGAATTTATTCTCTCTCATGTACAAATTGTCAAGGTCGGCCTTAGTCAAATGTAAGCTCAAGAAGCCCAATGGATGTGTCTCCTCACCCTCAACGAATTGTATGAATAGGAGTGACTTCTCTCTGGACATCACTCATCATATCATTCTTCTCTCTCTTTTCTTGATTGGTTTGTATAGCTTCGACAACCTCTCTCTCTCTCCCATGTCTGGCATAGAAGGACGGAAATTTCAGAAGTGTAGGAAAAAATTTCAAAGAAATAAACCAACGTTGACCAGCATTGACCATGGATCATTTGACCATCTTTGAATTTGATTTTTAGGGAAGAATTTTGATTTTCCTAGGCCAAGTTGCTAGGCACAAAAATAAAGGTGTTTTGGCCAATTTGACCAGTGTTGACCTCAACATTGACTTCAAATTTGACCGCAAAAAATTATAGTAGTATTTCTCTCTCCTTTGAATGAGTTTGACCAAACTTTTTTGGGATGACTTTGACCTCCTCTTCAGGCCAAGTTTGACTTGGGTTGATCGAGCCGCATTAAGGATGTGTTGCTACTATTTTGACTAGTGTTAACTTTCTTGTTAGGGCTGAAGTTTGACTACAATTCACTGCAGATTTGACAGACCTATTTTGGGCAAGTAAATTTGATATTTGTAGTCTCTCTCTCTACTGAAATATTGAATAATAATAAGAAGATTTGATCAAAGGGTTTTCCCCACATTGGGGATTTTCCCTACCATTCACCAAATCTTGTGTCCTCTTGTCTTGGCTTATCTTTTGCACTTTTTTTTATGTTCTATCTTTTTTACTGTCAATGTGATTAAGTTAATGTGATTTTTACTGGAAAAAATTGGAAATTGTCATTGGGATGATAAGGAACATTGAAGTGCCCATAGGGCTTTGGATTGGCAGTGAATGGGTGCAATGTTAAGGCACTCCTTGTGATAGGTCACTGGTTGAAATCCCCCGTGGGTGCTTACCTACCTAAAAAAAAAAATAGATAAGGAACATTAAAGTAAATTGTGTTAAAGCATAAAACATACAATTCTTATCTAAATTTAACATTTCCTCTTCTGGTCTTATTACTCCTACTGCACCAATGGAGGGTATTTTCTATTCCTCAACGAGACCCTCAAATTTGTTTTGAGGTGTTTGATACAAATTTGTCGTTCAAATCATATCATCAACTTTTCATGTGATTGTACTGACATTATGATTCTTTCATTTTCCTTGTTAATGCTCATTCTATCTTTCCTTGGAAGTCCTACTAATTCATCCACTAGTAGAAAATGAGAAATTAGTGACTAGGTGACTAAAAAAGTTAGTCACCACAACTTTTCCAAGTGAAATACTACAAAAAATGAGCAATCTTAAGTGACCGAACTAAAAACGACTAACATAAATAACTAATTTAGTCGCGGGTTAAAATATGTGACTAGCTAATAAGTAATACAACTAAAAATGACTAACATAAATGACTAATTTAGTCTAAGAACAAAAATACAACTACCTAACAAGTACTACAATAATATGAATCAATTTTTTATGTTAGTCATCTTAATTGTGTCAAGCAATCTAAACTTACAAGTGATAGGGGATTGAAAGGTTGTTAAAGATTGGTTGAATGGTTATCCTTCCTTAAATACTTCTTCATCCTCATATGATGTATAGGTGAGCCAACTTTGCACTAGGCATCTCTAATAATTTGTAATCTTAAAAATATATTTTTAATAAAAAAATGATTTTATGTATTTTTTTTTTAAATCTATTCCTTGAATCTAATTAGGTCTAATTCTAATTTGAAATTAATTTAAAGGGAAATTTTAATTGTTAAGACTATAATATCAAATAAAAACTACTTTAATTTAATATTAACTAACCTACATCCATCTTAACCCCAAACCTATTGAGCGTTGAGAGGAGTCCAATCTCTCGAAGTGCAAACTTTTTTTCCTAGTGCAAAACTTGAAGACATGTTTTCACCTTGAGAGATTGGATCCCTCTCGGCACTTGATAGTTATAGGGTTAATATGGATCTAGGTTGGTTATATAATACTATATATTATCTATATTTGTATTTGTGTCTCTTTGTTATTCCCTCTCTCTATATCACCCCCGAAACATACACACACTCTCTCTCCCTTTCTTCCCCTTCTCTGCCTATCTCTCTCTTCCCCTTCTCTCCCTCTCTATCTATATCCTTCTCTCTATTCCCTCCCACTCTCCTCTCTTCCTCACTCTCTCTCCATGACTCCCTTGTCACCCCCTCTCTCTCTCCACCTTTCTCCCTCTATGTTTTACATTTTCCCTCCCTCTCCTACCCCCTCCAATTCCATCTCTCTCTCCTCATCTCTATCTACCTTCCTCTCTATCCCTTATCTCCCACCTCCCTTTATCTCTCCCCCCCAAACCCCTCCCCCTCTCTCTCTCTCTTCTGTCCAACTCTATCACTATCTCCCCCCTCCCTATCCTTCTCCATCTCTATGTGTTTATCTCTCTCCCTTCCCCTTCTCTCCCTATCTCTATCCTCTCCTCTTCTTTATCTTCCCTTCTCTCCTCTCTCACTCTCTCTCTCTCCATCTCTCCCTTCTCACTCTTCTCTCTCTCCACCTCTATCTCTCTATGTCTTTGTTCTTTCCTCCCTCTCTCTCCCACTCCAACTCCATCTCTCTCTCTCTCCTCTCTCTTGCTTCCTCTCACTCCCTCTCTCCTACCTCACTCTCTCTCCCCCCATCACTGTCTCTTTCTGTCTCTCTCTCTGCCCTCCAACTTTTTCACTATCTCCCTCCTTCTCTCTGCCCCCTCCCGAACTCTCTCTCAAATTTGATCACATTGTATTGTGTTTAAGAAATGATCTAAATTAGAAAAACTTAATTGGGTTGTAAAATATTAAATCTATATTTTGGATCCTCATTCAAAGAAAATAACATAATGAAAAAACTTAAATCATGCACTATATTCAATCTATTATATTAGTCAATTTGCATTGCTCTCATCCCTTGATCCTCAGATATTGATGATCGATTTTTTTCTATATATATATAATATATATATATATTAATATATATTATATATTATATATTATATAATATAGATATAGATAGAGAACAACCATATAATCTATCTTAGCTTAAATTTTATTAACTTATTTTAATTTCTATGAGAATATTTTTAAAGTCATGGGATAAGAGGCTAGATATATCTTCAAATATGTTAACAGATTCAATTAAAAAAAAATGTTGTTAAAATAATTAAAATTAAAATATATTTACTATGAAATAAGTTATGGTTTTTTGGTGTGTGGTATTGATAACCCATGGTATTGTAACAAAGCAGATTTAAAAGTTAATATCCATGGTAAAGTGAGGGTGAATATCCATGGTTAACAATCTTGTCATATTGCTATAAAATATTTGATTGTGAAATATTTTTTTTTTTGAGCATATGGTATTGTTATAAAATATTTTGATTGTGAAATAATTTATGTTTTTTTGGACATGTGGTATTGATAATCCATGGTATTGACCCATGGTATTGTAACAAAGACTATTCTTTACAACTTAATAATATCTACCGTAATGTGGGGGTGAATATGCACAGTTAAGAATCTTGTCATATTGTTGTAAAATATTTTAGTTGTGAAATAAGTTATGGTTTTTGGACTTGTAGTATTGATAAGCCATGGTATTGGCCCATGGTATTGGTTGTAAAATATTAAACCTATATTTTGGTTCAATCATGTCAAAGAAAATAAAATAATGAAAAACTAAAAAAAACATGCACTATATTTATTCTATTATAATTAGTCAATTTGCTTGCTGGCAAACCTTAGATCCTTAGCTAAGATGGATCTATGTTGATCCTATATATATATATAACCGTATAGATCCATCTTAGCTTAATTTTATTAAAACTTTAATTTAATTTCTACGAGAATATTTTTAGTAGTCGTGAGGATAGAGGGTTTAGATATATCTCAAATTGTAAAATTTTCCCTTTTAGATTCAATTAACAAAACATTGTAAAATTAAATTAAAATAAACTATTTTTACTATGAAATAAGTTACGGTATAGATCCATCTTAGCTTAATTTTATTAAAACCTTAATTTAATTTCTATGAGAATATTTTTTAGTAGTCGTGAGGATAGAGGGTTTAGATATCTCTCAAATTGTAAAATTTTCCCTTTTAGATTCAATTAAAAAAACATTGTAAAATTAAATTAAAATAAACTATTTTTACTATGAAATAAGTTATGGTTTTTTGACATGGCGGATTTACAAGTTAATATCCATGGTAAAGTGAGGGTGAATACCCATGGCTAACAATCTTGTCATATTATTATAAAATATTTGATTGTGAAATAATTTATGTTTTTTGGGCATGTGGTATTGATAATCCATGGTATTGACCCATGGTATTGTAACAAAAGCTATTTTTTATAAGTTAATAATATCTACCATAATGTGGGGCTATCCACGGTTAAGAATCTTGTCATATTGTTGTAAAATATTTTGGTTGTGAAATAAGTTATGTTTTTGGACTTGTAGTATTGATAAACCATGGTATTGGCTCATGATATTGTAACAAAGTCTATTCACTAGTTAATAACAAAATCAAAATATAACAAATTAAATTTTGTTATTTTTATTAATTTAACTTTTTATTATTAATTGAGGTCATATTTAAATGTTTGCACTCATCCCAATATCATTTTTAACTACTTCTTCTTCTTTTAATTTAGCATCTTAGGCAAAAATAACAAATTCTTATAAAAATAAATACATTTTAACCCAAGCAATTTATATATTTTATTTTATATTATAAATATTTATTTTATTTTTCTATTATAAATATTTCTTTTCTTTTTCATTTCCAGTTTAGCGTTGGGTTCAAACAAAATATTCATAGATTACAACATCACATTGTAGCACTATAACAAAATATTCACAGATTACAACATCACATTGTAGCACTATATTTTTCTCTGCCTTGTCTATATCTGTGGAAATTCCAAAAGAAAGAAGACCATCAATGTGATCTATGGATTTCATGGGATTTGAACCGGAGATGGAGTTTACATGGGAAACACCTTACGAGAGCATCAATTAGATGGAGGAAGGGCAAGGTCACTGGGGTAGATATTTTGGTATGTGTGGAAATTCCAAAAGAAGGAAGACCATCAATGTGATCTATGGATTTCATGGGATTTGAACCGGAGATGGAGTTTGCATGGGAAACACCTTAGGAGAGCATCAACGATTAGATGGAGGAAGGGCAAGGTCACTGGGGGTAGATATTTTGGTAATTGTACATGGGTATGAATTTTGACTCTGTTCTTTCTTTTTACTAAAGATGATTTTTGTTTGTATGGGTAAATAATTTCAACTTTTTACTAAAGATGATTTTTATTTATATGGGTAAATAATTTCAAGGGTTTATATGATCAAAACATAAATTTTATCTAGAGGAGGGTTTAATGATTTTGATAAGGGAAATGTCATTGGGTGTGGATATTTTGGTAATTTGTACATGGGTATGAATTTGGACTCTTTTGGATAGTTTGATAATTAGTACGTGTATGAATTTGGACTTTGTTCTTATGGGTAAATAATTTGGAGGGTTTATATGATCAAAGCATAAATTTTATCTAGAGTTGAGGGTTTAATGATTATGATATTTTGGTAATTTGTACATGTGTATGAATTTGGACTATGTTCTTCCATTTTACTAAAAAGGACTTTTGTTTGAATGGGTAAATAATTTTGAGGGTTCATATGATCAAAGCATAAATTTTATCTAGAGTTGAGGGTTTAATGATATTGATAAGGGAAAGGCCATTGGGCGTGGATATTTTGGTAATTTGTACATGGGTATGAATTTGGACTCTGTTCTTCCTTTTTACTAAAGAGGATTTTTATTCTTATGGGTAAATAATAAATAATTTCGCCGGTTTGATACATGGGTATGAATTTGGACTCTGTTCTTCCTTTTTACTAAAGATGATTTTTGTTCTTATGGGTAAATAATTTAGAGGGTTTGATACATGGGTATGAATTTGGACTCTATTCTTCCTTTTTACTAAAGAGGATTTTTGTTCTTATGGGTAAATAATTTCGAGGGTTTATATGATCAAAGCATAAATTTTATTTAGTGTTGAGGGTTTAATGATTATGATATTTTGGTGATTTGTACATGGGTATGAATTTGGACTATGTTCTTCCTTTTTACTAAAGAGGATTTTTGTTCTTATGGGTAAATAATTTCGAGGGTTTATATGATGAAATCATAAATTTTATCTGGAGTTGAAAGTTTAATGATTATGATGCAGATCTTGATTGTGGCCAACAATTTATCAAAGACAATGCACAAGTAAGCATTTTTCATGTCCGTATTGTACAAAGGGTTTAATGATTATGATAATGCAGATCTTGATTTCGGCCAACAATTCATCAAAAGACAATGGACAAGTAAGAATTTTGCATGTCTTTATTGTATAGATCAGATCAATCCTCCTAGGGCCAGAATGCATGAATTTTTATTTTTTCTTTTCACCTTTTTTTAGTGGTTGATTGTTTGTGTAATGGAATCCACCATGCCCAAATTAAAAGGGCTCAAGTGATGCAATAAAATTTTCTAGTAGGATGCAAATGCTAGACCTTCCTCAAACTTTGTTACATGAAATTAAAATTTCTTGTAATCATGAACATACAATCTTGTAAGTTCATCCTTAGATTCTAATCTCAATGCCTACATTTTTAAACCATATTACTATATTTTAAGTAGAATATACTTAGTTCCATCAAACCTTACAACTCTCCAAATTTTAGGTTAATTTCAACTAAAAAGAAGGAACTTGAATGACTTTTGCAATTTAGATTCAATTCTTACAGACAATGATTAAAAATGGAAGAACTCAATGGTATGATAACTTTTACCCACCCATCAATTACAAAGACATTTGGTATTATTCTGAACCTAAACATAGATAGTAGAAGAAGAAGAGGAGCCTGGATGAGGTGGACCCTGACCTACTTGATACTTTTCAAAAATTGGTGAATCCCCCTCCAATTCCATTTTCTATGGTGACATTTTATTTTCTTTGTTTATACAGGTCATATAGCCACATACTAGCCACTATCGAATGTTGAGGTATATGTCATATAAATCTTTTATAGTCTACTTTATTTTATATTCAAGTATTCATTATCTTTCATGTCTTATACTCTGCATTATATCTTCTTTCATTTTAGGAGAGGAACTCAATATTGATAGTAAGAAGCAACAATTGAAGAAAGAGGAGAACAATAACACTGGAGCAACAAATGAAAAATGAGAGAGACAAGAGAATCTTTCTAGTGATACCCTTAGAGCCAATATCTTGCATAAGACACACTCATAGAGATTGATGGTCAAGTCTTCAGAGTTGGGGAATTCACTTGCAATGTTTTGGCAACACACTCATAATGTTTTGAAATGATGAAACAATATTTCATGTGTAAATTGTAGCCCAACCTATATTAAGTTGGAAAATCATATTGTAATACTTGATATTTTATATAATAAAATTTATATAGTTGAAATTATTTTTATTTTCCGCGTAGTCTAACGAGGCAGAGGAGTTGCCCGGAAAGTTATGGAAATTCCGATTATATTTAGAGAAAATCCGGCAAGGATTTTTGTAAATCCAAGTTATAGTTGTTAAACTTCAAAATTATAGGTGTCCTAAATGTTTTTGATGGTGTTGAATCCATTTCCACCATCAAAAACATGATTCAAACACTGCCTCTACAAGATTTTTTGAGATTTTTTAACCCGTATTCCGACCACTTTTGGTCGTCTGGGCAATTCCTCCGCCTCGTTAGACGACTCCTTTATTTTCACTTGATATTATTTAGTCTTGTAATTAACATATGTAACTCTGTGTTATCATATTAGATAAACATGTACATTTTATGACATTTTCTTAAAATTTAGTCTCAAAATCATACTAATTAATTTATGGTGATTAATAATAAACATATAAAATCAATCTAAAACTACTAAATTAGTAGTTTTTATTAATTAATGATGAACACGAATAAAATGAATATATGACTAAATTAGTCGTTTATAATGATTATAAATGAAATTAAATGAAATGAATAGAAACTACTAAATCAATTGTTTATATAATGAATATGAAAATACCAAAAAATAGATAAATGACTATTGTAAATGATAAAAAAAGTATTATTAAATGATGATTAAATTTTCATTAGTAGCTAATTTACAACATCTTATAACACGACTAAAATTTAGTCATATTTCTTTGGTCATTAATTGGTTTTAAATAGTGACTAAAATTTGCATATATATGACTATTAGTAGCTAATTTACAATATCTTATAACACAAACAACGTTTTGGTCATGTTTTTTTGGTCATTAATTGGTTTTCTCGAGGATTCATATAGTAATATATTTTGTTATATATTTGGTCATTAATTGCGACAATTAATGACTAAATCAATGAAAAATTAATGACCAAATTTATGACTAAATATACTACTAGATGGTAAAATTGAGGAAACCAATTAATGACTAAGCTAAAAATGATTAAAAGCTGGTCGCATTATAAGATACTGTAAATTAGCTACTTTTGGTCACCGACTGAAAAATGGTCATTTATATGCAAATTTTAGTTGTTTTTTAGTAACTAATTAGACATTTTGTACTAGTGATCTAAATATTATTTTATCCATTCAAATATGTAATCTGCGGCTAAGACAACCCTCTTTATCAATATTTCTCTTCCTTTCATATCACTTTACAATTCTGATAGTGGAGATATTGTTTTATGAAGCGTGCTCATTCCTTCATAAAATAGCTTGATAACTTCTTCTACTACTTTGATTTCCTCCAAGATTGTTGCCTTGAAATCTTCTTTGCAACTAATTTTGTTTGAGAGAGTGTGATTCTCGACATGCAACCTGTCATTTTCTTGTAGGTCCCTTGCCAAATTCTCTTTTAACTCCCTTACTTCATCTACCAAATGTTCTACATTTTATGTAGTTGTAGCAAATAATACACATCCTGCAGAAGCTATGGCAACTAGATTGACTGTAGTTTCGATCACTATGACCTTCTCTATGGTAATTAATGTGGTATTTTTCGAATCTCTTGCTAAGTTCTTTCACCTCTCTTGATATATCTTGTTTTTGAATTGATAAAATGTAAGGTGTGATATATCTAGTACTCACTTTTCTTCTTCAAAGGTAACGTGTGTTTCATCAATTGGAAAGTGTCCTCTAGTAATAGGTGTGGGAGGCTGGAAATCCATATAGGGTATAATTTCTTCTATCTATAAGTTATTTGACCTGGCCTATTCTTATTCTTTGTCAGCTAGTTCTTTGGAAATTAATTTCTCCTTGAGTTTCTTGGCCAACTATTCACCTCTCTTCTTTGCTTCTTCTTCTTCTATTTTCATTTCCTCTTCCTGCTTCTTCTTCCACTCTTTTCTTTCTGGCTTCTTCCTATTTCTTCTTCTTTGTTGCTTCTTTCCTTTTCTTCTTTAGCAATTGTTTCTTTTGCCTATATTCTTCTTATTTTTAATTAATCAACTCTTCCTCCTGCCATTTCCTGACTTATTATTTGGCTTTCTTCTTTTTAGTTTCCTCGGCTTGATTTTCCTTAGCCTCCTCTTTATCTTGTTCTTGGCTTCTCATTTGGCCCTTTGTTTCTTCAATATTTCTGTCTTGGCCTCATGCTCATGTTTTCTCTTTAGTGTAGCTCTCCTATCCTCTAAATTCATGCTCTCTTGTGAGTCTCCATCTGCACTTCCAAGGTTATATAATGGATAGGAGGTTCTAATCCCTTGAGACGCTTCCAAGGCATTGGAAACATTGAAAACGTTATTTACTTTCTAAACATTTTCATCAACAAGGGAAGCATACACCCAACTATAATTGATTGCTTTGCAATGCTTGGTGGAAATTCCTTTCGAATCATACATATGATAACTCATCTCACCAAACCTGAAGTGTTCTAAACCCTGGGCTTTTACTTCTATATCCTTGAAATGTTTAATAGGCCCTAATATACAATGAAACATATTCCATGGAGATTTCTTGTATTTCACCAATGAGCTTTCCATCTATGTAGTAAGCTGATATGCCACTTCTTGTAGTACCACGTTGTCAGTGACAGACATAGTTAATTGATGAGGGGGCTTGTAAGAACCAAATACCCTAATGTATGTAGCATCTTGAAGAGCAACCCAATCCGCATTATCCTGCAAGGATGTCATGGCCCTATCCAACATACAAGGAGGCTATGTGTCAAAAAGTTTATGTTGTTGAAATTAAATTTTTAGTAATTCACTCACACATCCCTCTACATCATATGTCCCGTAATTTTACACAATAGATATGTACATGTGGAATGCCTTGATTGAAACTCCATCTCCATCCTAGTCCCTCGAACTCACATATGGCACATAAGGCATCCAACAAGTACAATGCCATGTAAAATTATGGTTTCTCTCTTGTTATTTTCCCTGTTAATAGTTTATTAGTTAGGTGAAGCCAAGATATTTTCCCAGTTGAAAGTGGTTCCATTTGTAACACGTGCGTAGATCATGGGAACCCAAATTTCCTCAAAATGGTATGCATCCAATTTTCCATACATTTTGTAACACATGGATGCTAGCATTTGGTATATATTTATAAGTGAATTGGTCTTGTAAATGTCATAAAATTTCTTCTTCAACTCACTTGAATCCTACCACCAAGACTTCAAGTTTTCCATGGTTGATTTGGTGAAGCTAGACAATTATTTTGTATTAAGGATTGTGTTATGTTTGGGAAACCTGTAATACTCAGCCATATTGGATGTTGTGTAAGATTCTACTAGGTCACCATGATCATTCCTTACTATTGTGTCATTTTCATCTATGTGTTGGATGATCCACTCCATTGTCTTCAAACATGGAAAAAAATTCAGATGTGTTGCGACCTTTTGAAACAATGAATTCTTAACATTGATATACACTTGATCATCTCCTTTGTCCTATGGCACCTCCTTTCTAGAAAATAATCAATATATTTCTTCCCAAGTTATATTCACAGTTTTGTCTATCTAGCAAGAAGTGTCCCTATATACAAGTACTTTGTTGAGGGGACTTTCCACATGAACTCCCTAAATACTTCTTTCTGGGATCTCCTTCCTAGACCTCTTTTTTGCTTTTGAAGTCATTTCACTGGTAGATGATGAAATATTGAAAAAACTAAGATCAATGGTAACAAACATTTCAAATATGTTCATGGAAACTAAAAATGTTAGGAAAACCACAAGATAAATTACTATTTAAAGCTAATTTGCAAGTTGTGAGTTCAGAGTGTGATTTGCTTTGGTCATAGATTAAAAAAGTAGATTGTGATAAGGTAGTTATGGGTTTGAAAGACAAAATGTGATAGGTTTAGTCGTAGATCGAGAAAGTAGATAGTGAGGGTTTTAGTCACATATCACAATGATTTTGGATGGGCTATAGTAACAAATCACAAAGATATAGAAGGGATGCGGTTCAATTGTGACTTGCGATAAGCAATAGTTGCACAATTGAAATTTGTAGAAACAAAATGTGATGTGGTAGGGACAATGAACTATCAATGATGAAAGATTAGGTGAATGAGGGGCGAGGATATTTCCCTAGACTCTTTTGATGTGGTAAGGAAGGGTGGCGTTGATTTTTAGGTTTTGATACTTTGGATGCCTGCAAGGAAAGGGAAGGCTTGAGGGTGTTTTTTTGTTAAAATAGTTTGTAGGATGAGCTAATGGAATTGTTTCCATTGTGGGAGAGTGATATGGCTTATGGTTAAGTGTATAATATATTTTTATTTATATAATTAGGGGTCTGAGGGAGGTGAATCATTGCGAAGGCAGAACGATGGGGTAACTCAATTGAAAACCATTAAAAGACAATAGTCACAATCATAGATTACATGAGAAGAGGGTGATACTAACTTGGGTCCTAGAAGTGGTCGCAATAATAGATTGCAAAGGTAGACTATGATCTGAGGAGATTCCGTGCACTGTGTAGTTGTGGGTTCATACCAAAATACAATTATCAAATCAATTAGGGGTGACCCCTTTATATACAATTTGATCACATGTGTAAGAGAATTGGTTCTTTCGGAAAATTATTTGTGAAAAAAGGTAAGTCTATGTGGGGGAGTCCAGTTATCACAAATTGAGTTACTAGTCACATCATCACAAATTAGTTTGTGTTATTGCAAGTTTATTTGAGGGATGACTCACTCATTTGTAGATCACAAAGTAAAAAGAGGAGATAAATATGATTGTGATATGTGAATGTGATGTGTAATTAATAACATATTGCAATAAAGGTTTTTCAATTTTGACCTAATTGCATATCTATAATGCAAGTCTGTGATGCACTAAACTGCAAAAAATTATGACAAGGCTATTTGGGTAGAATTGAAGTGAAAGAAGACTTAGAGAATCTTAAGGATATATAGGCTTAGGATAACCATTGTAATGCATATTTTGAGGATTTCAAGATAAGGGGGCTCCAAATTTTGGAATGTTGAAAATTTTGGGGGTTGTTGTAGCGACTACAACAGTTGGCAATTCATGTGTAGGACCTTATCATCTCTACTTAGCCTGTATTTAAGGTGAAGTCTGATCATTAGGAAGTAGTGAATAATATCTATGAATCCAACTTGGTTTAGTTATTAAGCCTCGATTATGGATTTAGTTTCTTTGTCACCTTAATTGGCCTTATTCATAACATAACACAAAATTTTAATCAGACACCAACAATTTTTCATACGAGTCTATGGTGTTGCTCTGTTGCCAGCAAGCATCCATATCCCTGACAAAGTTGCTTGTATCACCACTTTGTGTAGGGATTAGTTCTCAAGCCTTTACCCTTTGTTAGCATTTTTTCTTTTTATGCACTTTTCATTATTTGGAAGTGATTACGTCAGGGTGGATGACGGATCCTTACTTATTTTATGTCCATAGCGGTTGTTCATTATGTTTAAGAGACTTTAAGATTTTTTGAAATAGGTTTTCTCATTCTTTATTTTCTCCCTTTCCCTTTTCTAACAATTGGGCTAACCCACAATTCAACATTTCAAAACCAATTCGAGTGACGGAGATCCTAAAAATAATGTGAGGTATTGTATCTAAACATGGTTATCCACATGATCTAAGTCATATCTTCTATTTAGATGTCATTGACTCAAGAAGGTATTCAAGACTAAGCCAGGGAAGGGATATCTAATGTTAGCCAATGGTTAAAAAACTAATAGAGTCTCTTGGAAAACATTCGACGTGTCACCACTGGGTCAAGGCCATTTATTTATATACAAGGCCATTTTATTTATGTACAAGAGATTTAATGGAATTGAAAATTAAAAGCACTGAAAGATTAAATTCGATTAAAAAAAAAGTAAAATACAACATGAAAGCATATCATATTATATATATATATATATATTATATATATTATTATATATATATATATAATATATATATAATAGGTGAAAAATAGTGACCTAGAGAGTCGCTAATGAAATTTAAGCTTCAAATCTTGGCCATTTATAGGAAGGGACTAAATCTTCCCGTTTATGGTTTGTAATATGTAAGTGCGAAGGCCAAGTTTCTCATGAATCTGGTGTGGGACGAGCCACAAGAAATGGAACTTGGTATGATTTCCCATGTCTTCATGGGCTTTGTCCCATTTCAAAACAAGGTCACCCATGTAGGTTTTAACCCTGTAAAGAAATTACCTGCAGATGAATTCTAAAAACATAAAATAGACAATGATAAGAATATAAAACAAATACACAAAGATTTTCCCCTGGATCCCAAAACCTGGACTACCAGATTTATTTTTCATTATGTTCCTTTCAATGTTGCAATACATATATATACATGCTAAAGCATTCATAAACCCTACTCCATTAACCCTAGATTAGAACATAACTGTAGTTCCCTTGACCGGATCTACAAAATTCCATGGGCAGAAAACCATCATGCCCAAAACCATGTGAAAAACCCATGCACAAAACCATAGGTAGGTCGCCCACCTAATATAGGGTCCCAAAAAAATTTCTCGGGGTGTTGCTTTGGAACCCGTGCAAGGGGGCTACTGCCCCCTTTAAATCCCCCAAAAAGGGGGTTTGCACCCCCCCCATGACCCCCCTGGCCCACCTAATGCAACGAACATGGCGCGCCCCACCCCCCCCTCCTCCATGATCCCCCCTAGTGCAACTAGTCTTGGAAAGAATATAACATACACCAAACATTCTCCCACTTGTTGTTTTATTTTCCACATAAGGGGCCATAGGAGAGCTTGGTCATTGGTCCAGCCCTGCAACACCCATTGTTTCTCTACACCAAGCAAACTCCTTAGTGCTCATAGACTTCGTCAATGAATTTGTAACATTCTTCAAAGTGTCAACCGTTACCAGTAACACCTTTTTGTCCTCAACCACATCCATCACAAAGTGATATTGACCATCAATGTGCTTTGTCTTTGAATGATAAGCATGGTTCTTTCACAAGAAAATTGCACTTTGGTGTCACAATCTATCCTTATAACTCGTTGTACTAACCCCATACTTTAAAACAATCTATGCAACCAAATTACTTCATTTTTTGCATGAACATATTCCATGTATTCTGCCTCTGTAGTTGAAAGTACCACTATAGACTGTCTCTTTCTCATCCAACTGAATTCACCTCCAAATAGGTTAAACACATACCCACTTGTAGATCTTCTTTGATATAGACCTCCAGCCTAGTCTACATCAACAAAGCCACATATGTCCAAAAGTTTTTCCAATCCTGGTCTTCCTTGGTAGCACATACCATAATCATTAGTGCCATGTAAATACCTGAAAACCCACTTCACTATTGTCTGATGCTCCTTCCCTGGTTTTGACATAAACCTGCTCAATACTCCCACTGCATGTGAAATTTTTGGTCTAGTACAAACCCTTGCATACATCAGGATAACAAATGCACTTCCGTATGGAACATGGGACATGTCCTTTTCCTCTTCTTATGTCTTGGGACACTATTCAACAGATAACTTTACACCTACATAAATAGGAATCTTCATCGGTTTACTATCCTACATATTAAACCTCTATCGTATTGTTTCGACATACTTCCTCTGGTTTAATTAGAGCTTCCTCTGTGCTCGATCTTGTTTAATTTCGATGCCCAAATTATATTTTGTAGCACCAAGATCCTTCATGTCAAATTTGGAGGACAATTGAGTCTTCAAATTCTGGATAATTTCTTTGTCATTTCCAATCAAAAACATATCACATACAAGACTAAATAAATAACACGATCACCAATTGATTTAAAATACACACAATGATTCGCTTTTCTTCTGGTGAAGCCAAGTCCCCGTATATATGTATCAAAATTCTGATACCACATCCTAGGTGACTATTTTAACGCATACAAAGACCTTTTTAACCTGCATACTAGTTCTTTCTCTCCCTTCACCGTAAAACCTTTAGGTTGCTTCATGTAGATCTCTTCTTCCAGATCCTCGTGAAGAAATTTTATCTTCACATCCATCTATTCTACCTCAAAATCAAAAGCAACAGTAACAGATAAAAGTAATCTAATAGAAGCTAACTTGACAACAGGAGAAAAAATATCACCAAAATAAATTCTCGACACCTGGGAATAACCTTTTGCTACCAACCGAGATTTGTATTTCTCCACCTTGCCTTTTGCATTCATATTCTTCTTAAGCACCCATTTTGTTCCAATGGGTTTCCTTCTAGCTAACAACTCCACCAGATCTCAAACCTAATTTTTGTCCAAATATGCCGTTTCATCAACCATGGCCTCTTTCAAGAGTTTTCCATCCTCTAATTCTGTTGCCTTACTAAGAGTTCTAGGATCATCATCAATAATATATAAAGCAAAATTTGAACAAAAATGAGAAGGACTATACCTTTATGGATGCCTTATTTCTCAAACTGATCTTCTCACAACTGGAGTTTGTGGCTCTTCATCTTTTGATTCCTATTCTACTGTAGAGTCTGATTCTTCCTCCTTTAGCTCAAACTCTATCTTCTCAGGTTCCTTTTGTAGGAATTCATGTTTAATAATATCTTTCACCTCTCTAAACACTACATCTCGTCTATAAACAACCTTCCTTGTTTTTGGGTTCCAAAGCTTATAAGCTTTTAAACCATCTTTATACCTAATAAAGATGCACTGTTCATATTTACTATCCAACTTGGGTCTTTTCTCCTTTGGAGCATGTACATATGCATCATAGCCAAGTACCCTCAGCTGTGAAAAAGAGGGTTTCTTACTAGCCCATACCTCATGTAGAGTCTTATCCTCCAATGCTGATGAAGGTAATCTATTAACCAGGTAACATGCAGTCTCCACCGCCTCTGCCCAGAATTCTTATCTTAACCCGACACCATTGAGAATGCTTCTTTCCTTTTCCATCGATTTCTTCATTCTTTCTGCAACTTTGTTTTGCTAAGGTGTGTATGGAGTACTATTATATCTTGCTATACCACACTTCTTACAAAACTCTTCAAATTCCTTCTTGCAGAACTCTCCACCATTATCTGTCCTCAACAACTTTATTTTCTTCTCTATCTGGTTTTCCACCAGAGCGTTAAACTCTTTAAACTTGTCAAAGACTTCAGACTTCTTCTTGAGGAAATATATCCATGTGTTCCTTGAGAAATCATCTATAAATGATACATAGTACACAGACTTATCCAATGATGGAACCGACACAGGACCAAACACATCACTTTGCACAAGCCCTAATATCCCTTTTGCCCTCTTAGCACCAGAGGGGAACCTCACCCAATTCTACTTCCCATATACACAATGTTCACAGAAATCAAAATCCAGAGAGAAGTTAGACACACCTTCTATCATACCATTACCATGAAGTATTCAAAGGCCCTTCTCTCCAATATGTCAAAGCCTTTGATTCCATAGCATAGCTTGTTCTCCATAGACCACTGATTTTCTGCTCCACTTTCAGGAAGCACAAAACTGTTGCACCCATCAATAATAATAATACCCAGAAGCTTGTACAAAGTTCCAATCCAAACTCCCAGCATCAATACCAATTCTCCCTTAACCATATTGTAGGTATCTTTCGTGAACATTGTTTTTACACTTGCATCATCCATATTTCTTACAAAAATCATATTTCTAGCAAATGCAAGAATAAGCAAAACACCCAGAAGTGTTCTAATCCTTCCACCTTACAACTTCAGCTTGACTTTTCCACGTCTGACAATTCTAGCCTTCCTATCATCCCATAAGAAGACATCACCACCATCATATTTCTCATACTCGCAGAATCACTCCCTATGGGGAGTGAAGTGAAAGGATGCACCTGAGTCAATCAACCATGCCTCGTGATTTACATGTATACTTGAAGAATAAGCTAAGTACACATCCCCACCTTCATATGAGGTGGTTTTTTCCTCTGCAGAAGGAGCATCATCAGATCCATTTCCTTTCTTAGGAGCTTTAGATATACAATCCTTTTTGACATGCCCTTCCTTTCCACATTTCCAGAACACCTTTACAAGTTTTCTTGGATATTTATATCTCCCTCTAGATTTAGATCTCCCACTCGAGGACTTAATTTTTTTGTTTGTTCTGAGACCATCTTCGTACAGACAAGGAACCTCCATTCTGACCCTCCATATTTTTTCTTCTCGTCTCCTCCAATAGTAAGGATGAGACTATTTCATCAAATTAAAGGTAGTTGTATTGCTGCATATTGTAACAACCAAAATATCCCACGAATCTAGTAGAGAACACAACAAACTGATGCAAATATCTTCATATGAAATTTTAATATCGACAAATAAAAACTTGTTCACCACAATATTGAAGGCATTCAGATGTTTTGTCACAAAGTCTCTATCCTTACCCTCAGGTTATATGGATTTTTTCGTAGGAACAGTTTGTTCACTAGAGACTCAGATTGGTACAAAGTCCCTAACTTTTCGCACAAAGCCTTCACCATAGCTTCCCCTGATACATTCAACAATACTAAATCTGAGATACAAAATCATATAGTTCTCTTCTCTTTCTGACCCAACTTCGCTCACTCTTCATCTAATATTGTCATTGTTTTAGTACCCAAATCTACCGTGATCCACTGATATTTATCCACTAGCATATACTCCATCTTGATTTTCCACAACTTAAAACTCTGAAAATTAAATTTCGTGATCTCTATCTTTTCACTTCTTGTCATCTTCTTTCATCGCAAGAATCAATCCTGTATATATCCCACTGAACAGGGTCTACCATAGACCCGAGCAAGACCCTTCAGCAGCAAAGGCATCCCCTTGAAGCTGAAACAACTCTGATACCAAATGTAGGTTTTAACCTATACAAAAATTACATGTAGACAAATTCTTAAAATAGAAAATAAACAATGACGAGAATATAAAACAACTACATAGAGATTTTCCCCGGAATCCCAAAACTGGGACTACCAAATTGATTTTTCATTGTGCTCCTTTCAATGTTACAATATATATATATATATATATGTGTGTGTGTGTGTGTGTGTGTGTGTGTGTGTTGAAGCATTCATAAGCCTTAATCCATTAACCCTGGATTAGAACATAATTGTAGTTCCCTTGACGGATCTACAAAATACCACAGGAAGAAAACCATCATGCCCAAAACCATGTGCAAAACCCGTGCAGAAAACCATAGGTAGGTCTGCCTCTACCGCCCCCTTGAAATCCCACGACAGGTGGGACTACACCCCCTTGCACGTGTTACTAGTCATGGAAAGAATATAACACACACCCAACAACCCACACTAAATTCCTTGTTTCTTAAGGATTTCTTATCAAACTATCATTTAATCTATTTATGGTGAGAGGAAAACTTACCACATGCTTTCTATCTTTCCTCTTTGATCATCAATTGGGTGTCAATCCTATTTTACATGATGGGGCAAGGATTACAACAGGATTCTTGGGAAAGTCGAAGTGTTAGTAGATAAATATTGGGAGGAAAGATAACTTCCTTATCATAAACAAGAAAGTACAGTGAAGTGCGAAGGGAAGGCTTAGGCATGACTCAATTAGCTATAGAGCGTTAAGTAAGGTGTTGTGCCAATTTCTCTGTTGGCTCAACTCAATTTTCCTTGTAATGTGAATCATATTTTTGTTACTATATTCATCTAGTCTATTACCTTGGGGATAATAATTAGCAGATTTTTTAAGAAAAATTCCATTTTCAAAGGAAAACTCATGTAATCTCAAAGATTAAAAATATGTAGCATTATCGAATATAAGTGAAGTTGAATGTTGAACTCGGTGATAATTTTTTTTTCAAGGAATTATAACACTACTTGATTGTTCACTTGGTTTAATGTAATGGATTCGACCCACTTTGTAAGATAATCTATCACAATGAGGACATATTGTGCTGCTTTGATGAGTGAGGAGTAATCACGCTAATAATGTCCAGTCCCCATTATTGAAAGGATTCTTTTACTGTAATCGAATGTAATCGGGCTACTAATCTTCTTTCTCTCCCAACATACTTTTGATATGTTAGACATTTTCACATTTATGCATGAGAATATTTAAATAATTTCAGCCAATAATATCCTACTCAGATGATCTTGTGTTGTTTGGTTTTGCCAGAAAAGTTTCCTCTAGTTGGCCTATCACGTGTTAGGATATTCCGACACATAGGAAATAGTTAAGTTCAACTTGGTCTAGTATAGAGTTAGGTATAGAGTTAGGTAAAGTGTGTTTCTTTACCGTTGTACATTTTGTAACTTACAATCCGACGGTCACGATATGTAGTGATCC
>APFE030948500.1:92421-144876 GCA_000404065.3 Pinus taeda | reverse complement strand
CTTTGATTAATAAATTGCCGGAAGTGGCCACGTTGGCTCAGGCCGTGGACTGTTTCCCTCTTTGAGGGTTTTAACCACGTCAAAAATACTGGTGTATTGATTTGAGATCTGGTTGTGAGCGGTGTCCTTTTGGTGTTCTTTCTGAGGAACTTACCCTGTAAATTCCTACATCATGAAGCTACTTTAATACCTTCTCATAATTTGAAGATTCGAGACATTGTAGCAAAAATCCATTGTGATGTTTTGGAAATAGCACTCCGTGGAAAAATTGATAAGATGCAAACTTCAACCTAATGACCCTCTTTTTCTTTGCCATCGTGTGTGATGGTAAAGTCCCTTACTCCAAGTATTGTCTTATTTTTGTGCATCGTGACGATGACATATCAGGTGCATGTACAAAATTGTTATTACACATATTGACCTCCTTTTCCAAAAGCAATATTTCTTCTTCTTATGATTTTGCAGCCTCAATAGTAAGATTGCATAAACCATGACCTTTAATCATGTGAGCATGCCTAAATTCAAGGTCATACTCCTGCAAGGATGTCATCCAGTTTCTCTTTGTTCCCCTAATTATTTCTATTTGAATAAGGATCTGACTACGAGGTGGGGAACAATCACTTTAACATTACTTTTTAGGATGTATGGCCTAAAGTGTTTTACGGCCTTATAAAATGCATAACACTTCTTGTCCATGTCTAGGTAATTTAGCTTAGACCATTGTATTCTGGTGCTCATAAATGGAATGGGTCACTCATTCCCTTGATCATCTTTCTGTGTAAGAATAACCACCAATGAATAATATGAAGTTAATGTATAGAGCATGAAATCCTTATCAAAATTTATACTCAAAATAGCATAAGCCTTGATAATAGCTTATTTTATCTTGGCAAAGGCTTCCTTTTCTTTCTAATTCCATTTGAAAATGAACTTTTTTAATCATGTCTTGTACATGTTGTACAATTTGGGAAAAATCTGAGATGAATTCATAGACACAATTTATTTTTCCCAAGAAAGACTGCATCACCTTCTTACCATTAGGAAATGGGATTTGTGTGATTATTTTTACATGCTCCAGATAAAAATTTATACCACTCTTGGCTATGATATGTCCCAAGATGTTACCTTCAGACACAACATAAATTCTATACTTTGGATTGAGTGATATCCCATATTTTATACAATGCTCAATTTTTTTCCTAAGATGACATGGGTGGTCTGATATTCTCTTAGAAAATATTGTGATGTCATCAAGATAAACAATCACACCATGACCTATCAATCATCTAAAATCAATTTCCATAGCTCTTTGAAAAGTGGAAATGATATTGATGAGCCCAAAGGGAATCCCCCTAAATGAAAAGGTACCCCACTTTGTTCTGAAAGTCATTTTGAGTCTATCTGACTCAACCACTAGGACTTGATTGTAGTCAAAGAATCCATCAAGTAACGAAGACATCTCAGATACAGAAATGGTTTGTAGTATCTACTCCATTGAAGGGATAGGATAATTATCCTTATTTGACATAAGATTTAAATTTTGGAAGTCCACACACACGCGAATTCCCTAAAATTTTTCCTCATGGGAACTAGGTTAGATATCCAAGTGGAGTGTCTGACTTTAAAAATAATTCTTGCATCCAACAATTTCTTTAATTATTTCTAGATCAAAGGTTCTAGAGTTGGATGTATCTTTTGTAGTTTTTTTCTGAAATGGTTTGACCCCTTCATTGATAGGAATTACATGTTGGATAATTCTCATATCATATGTTTTAAGGTCATCATATGTCCATGAAAAAATGTCCTGGTACTACTTGAATAATTGAATGAATAATATTTTGGAGTGCAACATGTATCAAGGTTCATTAACTTTACATCTTTCTTTGTTCCCAAATTAATTTGCACATGCAATAAAGTACAAATATAACTTCTCCAATTTTAATACAACACCTTTGGGCATAGATTCCCCTTGTGCATGTTGCCTCTTTCTTCTAGATATTTATCATATTCATCTTCATATATAGCTACATCCTTGAAAGTGTTCACATTGGCAAGAAATTTAATAATATGTTAATCATAATTAAAGAGTTCAAAATTAGTTATGTTGTCAAGAATGGTGGGCGTGTAAGCTATTTCTATAGAAAATCCATCTCCGAGAGGAGTAAACCTAGCTACTGTATTTTTTAAGGTGTCTATAGCAGTGTTATTAATACTAGGCACTGAGATGATATTGAAATCTTTAAAAGAAGAAATAAAATTCCATACCTCTTGTTGGTAGCTTTTAAGATGAGGTGAAATATAATGAATTGTGTTTCGTACCTATCTTGTGATGATTTCATAATCACCAATAACCTTTAAGCACTCTACCTTCAAGTCTATTGCCTTATTCAAATCTAAAATGAATTATTTGTATTCAATGGTGTTGATTGTACATTGGAGTTCCAAGTGACATGATATCAGGATATTATTCTTCTTTAGGTCCATGAGGATGTAGTCTGCACCAGCTCCATCTCGTGTTTTCGATCCATCATAATAGAGAGTCTAATCATCAATATTTACATCATTATTCAATAAACTAAATATTGTTAAATCTAATACTTTTGTGATCCATATTGTAGATAAATTTCTTTCGGATTAATCACATCATTAGGATTTGGTCGACGTTTTGAACCAACTAATGTGGTTCATCCTCAGGACAAGGTGAAAAAATCAGTAAATCTTCAAGAATAAATAGCATGGATGCATCATTTCTCAGAGTTAGCCACATCTAAAATACAAGTTTCATTTCCACCAGTTAGATTAAAAGGAAGGAGTGTTGATTGTGTATATGGTAAAAATTGGGATGATTGTGCTTGATAACAACCAACATCTGATTTCAAAAATCAATTTCCCAATATTTCTTGAGCAAAACTAATTGGTTCATTATGACCCTCTAGCTCAATAACTGTGTGTTTCAAATGTGGGTCATTATTAACCCTTATCTTATTGTTATTAATCTTGTATGGGGGGCACTAATGAGACTAATTTGAAGTGAAATAACCTTGAAGCTTGCTTGACCAATCTATACTCAAAATAAGTCTATACATTTTAGGGATGTCCACAACTACAATATCAATGAATTGATGCACTCGTGAATTGGAAGACAAATGAATCAGTACATCTTCAAGCTCATTGACTACTTGCACTTGAGATCTATCCGATTGAATGATGTTTGAATCAATATTCTCTTGATTAGAATTAATCTCTATGAAAATTTGATAAAGTCATTACATTCATTGAAGCACCAAAATCCACTAAGCAGTTATGGACATTATAGTTGAAAATCTCAAAAGTCATAAAAAAATGTGGGAACTTGTGATTGTGAATTAACTCACACATTTGCTACATTTACAATAGCTTTAGTACATGTTGTGGCTTGGAGTTGAGTAGTAGGCAATGTCTCAAAAGTAGAACCAACCTTGTTGAAGTTGTTGGTGAGAAAGTATGTATAATCAAATCCTTTTGCTTAGGTATATGAGTTAAGTCAAAGAGTGTTATATTTTCTTGTTGTTTACTCATATCTTTGACTATATTGTATTCCATATTACCCCACATACTCTTCTCTTTAGTTGAATGAGTAGAAGATGTTGATTGAGAGGACTTATTAGATACCTTGTGTGTCTTAGAATTTCCTTTGGTAGTTCGTAAGGTGCCTTTCGAAGTTTGAAGACCACTCGTAGGTTGTGTTGGCAAAGTTGTCATCGATGGTAAAGGGTGATGGAAAAAGATTATTTGATGAATGTAAAATTGATGATACGCTTGTTATGTATGCTTGATACGTTTATATTGGTTACATGCTTGAGTTGTTGGGTAGGTGTTACTGATCAGGAGGTGAAGGAGTTGAAGGTGTTGTTAAAGATGCATGAAAACGTTGTGATGCAAGGCAATGCAAAATGTTATGGTTGTTATGATTTTTGTGTATGCTCTCTATGTATGAGCGATTACGAAGATATTGATTGCTTGAGAGAGTTATGTTGCATATGTTGCAGAGTTTAGTATTGAAGAGGTATGTTGCAGATGTTGTGGAGGTAAGTGTTGAAGGTATGTGAATTTTCATTGACAATATTCCACTCAATTTAGTTCCTGTTCAAATGTTCATTGAAATTATGCTCAGTTACATAGGTATGCTTAGTTACAGGTACAATACATTGAATGATTGGAGTTGATATGTTACAAAACTAATTGTTGTGCAAATGGATGAAGAATTAACAATTGGAAATGACTACTCCAAAAATTAATGGATGAAGTGAATGCAACTTTCCTACATGAACATTTTTTTTCACTCAAAACGGATCTTATTGCACTACTTTATTTGGGTGAGGATGATATAGGTTAGTTGGGACAAGAACAACGACATTGATAAATCCATTGATTTAGAGTTGGATGCCCCTTGTTCATTATGTCATGACTAGAGTGCATTATGAATGAAACTATGGTGATGCGGTGGAGCATGAGGCCTCTTTCTAGCTTTCAATGCATTAAGAAGGAAATTTACATATCGTTGCTTCTTAAAATTAGAGACTTGAGCACCTGAAACTATAGGGAAACAAAGGATGTCGTTCACATTCAGTCAAATCATTGGACAAATTCACCTCATATCTTGTAACAAGGGATGGTTTGACTACCACATTTTTGTTTGTGGCCAAAGTTACAACAACAAAATACCATTAATATTCATGATGGAGAACACACCTTCGGTTTTCATGTTGAGAAGAGCATGCAAGTAGGTTGTTTAATTAGTCAACCTCTTATCGGTGTTCATCCTACCTTTGAAGGTCATATTGCAAATCATTTGGATTCACATGCAACATGAATCCACACGATGACTGGATTGATGACATAATTTCTAAGACAATCAAATGGGCTCAATCATACAAAATATTGCCCAACATGCTTGCTTATGTGGCCAGGTTGGAGGAAGTAAGTATGTATGTTGGAAATGGCTATACAATTAATGGAATTGACCAATTGTAGCTTTTTCTTTTTGAATTTTTTTCGTTGTGGTGTATTTGTTCGAATTAAAGTTGAATTTTGGGCTTAATCTTAAATGGTAGACTATTAAGTTACATCTATATACTATATTACGAGAAAGTTTAATGGAAAATTTTGAATCAAATTAAAGTTGAAATTTATGGTTATTTTAAACACACATCGCTATTATCATTTCCTTAAGAAAATTAAAGTTAAAATTTGTCGTGAATTTTAAACAATAGTTTACCAAGTGGCGTCAATATTACCCAATAATAATGACAAGAAAGAAACTACTACAATTCAAGTATTGAAGCATAATATATGCCAACCTCACATTCTCTTAGAAAGAACATCTGGCTAAGAGGGTTAATGAGTTCATGGAATATTCAGATTTAAAGTAAATTGTGATAATAAAAAATGCAAGTCTACTTGGATATGTGTATATCTCTATTTATTATGTGGCCTGACTCAATCCATGATAGATTATCAACCAAGAAATTATTCTTTCATATGGGTTTGTGATGGAAGCTTACTATCATATAAAATCCAATAAGGAAATATCAACTTTTTATGGAAAGATCAGATTGCTATAAAAGCTTTCTGAGGAAGATTTGTTAATGTACAATCGTTGAAGAGTCAATAGGGATTATAGTTGTCCAGGGGTATAAAATTTCTTGTCAAGAGATCAATGTTTCTATCAATTTCGAAGTAGCCTTAAGACATCCCGATGCCTTGAAACAACCAATAGAGATGAAATATCTTCAATATGTATTCAAACCATTGCCCAACTCGAATGTTAATGAGTTAGTAAAGATTTTTTCTCAGAAATCAAGTGATATGATGATGATCATCTATCTACTCTTCGAATAGTATGTTGAATGTGGCCATTGAATGCAATAAGAATGGAGAGTTGATTTTCATTTCAATCAGACCCCCTTTACATTAATGTCAATGGGGTACAAAAGAAAAGATAAGGATAAATTCTTCTCAAGACAAAAGGGGGGAGATCACAATGTTGCCATCAATGCCAAAGGGGGAGATTGTTGGTGAATTTTTCATTGATTGCAAAGGGTCAGTTGATGAATTCATAGTTGATGATATGCTTATTATGTTTGTATTGATGATGTGCTTGTGTTGTTGATTAGGAGGTGAAAGAGATGAAGGTGTTGTTAAAGATGCATGAAAATGTTGTGATGCAAGGAAATGGCAAATGTTATGGTTGTTGTGTATGTTTCTTATGCTTGCTAAGCATGAGTGAGTATGAAGTTGTTGATTGCTTGACAAAGGTATGTTGCAGATGTTGTAGAGGTTAGTATTAAAGAGGTATGTTGCAAAGGTTAGTGTTGAAGTTATGTGAATGTTCATTGATAGTATTCCACTCAGTTTAGTTCATATTCAAATGTTCATTGACAAGGTGCTCAGTTACAATGTTATGCAAACTTACGATTACTATATGTTTAATGATTGGAGTTCAAATGTTATAGAACAAAGATTTGTTGAATATGTTGCTTATGAGAGGTATGGCCACCAATATGCTTGCATATTTTTTATGTGTAAGGTTAGTTTGAAGTCTGATTTATGCATTATGTAAAGGTTTATTAAAGGTTTATTAGAGGTGCTTAAAATGTTGTGATGCAAGAGGACTATGGATATTATAATATTTAAAGGTGGCTTATATTAATGCATGATAACTGAATATTTCAAAATTCATCTTTGGTATTTTAATATTCAAATGTTGAAGGGAAAGAGACAAGACTGTTCACCTCATATTCTTGTGTGGAATACTAACAAATAACAAAGGTTGTTTGTAAAATATGTTATTTTGGAAGGTTGAAATGTTAAAGAGTATGTTGGAGAGTTGAGTTGTTGTGAGATTTTGTTACTTGGAGCAAAAAAAAGCATATGTCAATAAGAATTTGAGGAGGAGACGAGGCAGAGAAAGTGATGGAAGTATACATAAATATTGTCTAGCTAAACTAACACATTATTTTTATGTATCAGGGGATTGTAGTCTCCTTTCAAGTTGTAGCTTGAAAAAAAATAGATTTGAGCCTTCCGTGGGGTGTAGCCTATAAAAAAAAATGTAAGTGGGAATAGGAGATTCCCACCAAGTTGTAGCTTGCAAAATAGAAGAGAGGTCGTAGCCTCCAAAAGTTGATGTAATAGAGGAAGTAAAAGTGTGCCTTTGCGTCACAACAATAAAAAATTAGTGGTTTTCTCCCTATATGGGTTTCCACTTATATCTAGTATCCATATGTGTGGCTTTTGTGTGTTGATTTTAGTTGTGATTTAGATGTTACATGTTATTTATATGTTAAATTTGTTGTTTATTAGGTGTTATGTTGTTGCATTGAATAGTTCATACAAATATTAAAAATAAAATAAAAATTTGTCCATGAGTGAACTAAATTGATTCACCCCCCCTCTCAGTTTAGTCAAGTTTCCAACATGATGAGAGGCTGGATTTTGATTAGTAGCTTTAGGAGCGAGTATCCTTTTCAAAAATATCATTTTCTTCTCCTCAATACTAGGCTCAGCCACGAGCCCTTTTCTCCTAAAATTGTAAGACTTGGGAGGGTTGGTAGGTTGAGATTCACCAACTGAAACCTCCCCAATCGACTGAGTCTCACCACCACTGACCACTTCCAGCATCAATATGGGAGACCCAATAGTGGTATCATCTTCTATTGGGGAATCATATTCTCCTTTGTTTGGTTACTCTAGTTGATCCTCGATGGCCTAATAATCTTTTGGCATTATGGCTAGTGTGTTGGCCTTCATGTAGGTGGTGTATTATGATGGTGTCTTAATGGTTGCAGTGGAGTTTCAAGAGGTTTGACAAGCTCTGGAGATGTCTAGAGAAGTGATGAAGCAGTATGGAAAAATTATTGCTAGAGGATCTAAGATTTTCTTTAACTTTCATTATATCTATTGGGAGACAATTATGCACAAAGTGAAGATGTTGCAATTTTTGTTAGGAAGTAGTGTTATCTTGGTGAAAATAATCTATGGGAGCCATGCTTATCCCCGCAACAATGCTTGTAGTTGGAAAAATTAAAAAACCATGGGAAAATCCATTGAATTACCTAAGGATTCGTGCGTGCAAGAAAGTTTCAATGTTCAATTGATCCAATCAACAATTCCGTCAAGGAAACCCATGGATTTGTCTGTGGTGATAACAAGGATAAGAAGCTATAAATAGTAAAGGAGTTCGCACAATTGTTGTGTGCAATGACATGTGATCCATTGTATTTGGCACTAACCATCTACATATAATGTTCGAATTGTTTTTTTTTTCCTTTTATCCATATCATGGCACAGGTTCGAAGAATTTGTATGGTGAGAAATTAAAGCATGATGGAGTTAAAGTTACCATGCGAGTGATGCAAGATTGTGTCACCTTTACAGAGTGCGGAGATCTAAAGCAAAGCATGTTGCATAAGGTCAAAATGAATGATTTTGCATGCATATGAGCTGTGGAGAGAGAATAATATATATAGTACGTTGGACATATTTGAAGGGGAAGCGCAAAAAGCACATTAATTGAATGTTGTAAGTCAAATGTTGATATGGGGAGTTATTGTTGACAAAGTGTGCAGATCAAATCTACCTCAGTGTAAGAAACTCGTGCTATCAATTAGATCAAATCATATTGATTTGTATATTGTCTTAGTTTTGGATCTATTAAACTTGTGTGTTTGCAAGATATTTCTTTAATACATGCACATTATATTCTTTGTTGAGCATTGAACTATCCTTACACTATGCAATTGACAGAGGTTTATAGTAGAGTTTTTTAGATATATTTTTTTTCTTTGTAGGATTTGGTTTATCTTATGATTTAGGTGGCTTCAAAAAGACTCAAATTTCAAAATTCTTGAATCTCAGCAACATTGGCATCAAGTTGTATTGCTCGTCATTACAAACTCAATGACATGAGTGGCACCTCAATTGGAGTCAATATGATCATTTTATGACCATAAGAATTTTGCAAGTCGTAAGGGAATATGGAACTCGCTTTTCTTATGTGGTGATGTAAAAGGACAATAAGCCTCTAACACATGACATGCCCATATTAGCCTCCTAACCTTGCACAAAAGACACAAATTTTTTTTTAATCCCATTAAAAAAACAAACAAAATATAACAAAATCATTTTATGTTTATTAAATTAACCCTATCATAAAACAAAAATTATAATAAAATAAAAATAATATAACCATATGGCATGGGTATTATGGTTATGGTTACCAAAAGTCAAATATGGAGTGGTCCCTAACAAAATACCATCCAACGATTTTTTTTTTTTTCAAAGAAGGTTGGTTATGGTTATATAAAGCATACGTGTGGGCTTTATTAATTATGGAGGTTTGATATAACAATAAAAACCATGGCACTTCAAACCATAATAACCAACGAACATAAAAAGGCTTAATTATCGGATGGACAACCAAATATTTCAATCTTTTATTTTTAACCATATAACATATGGTTCCAGAAATGGCAGTCAATGCCAAAATAAACGGTCGGCGTATATGGTTTGTTAACCAAAATGTGAACACGCAATTTTTTGAACATAGGTCGCACAATAATCAATGTGATATTTAGAGTGTGCCAACCACCATGCCACCAAGGTTGGATTTGTTATTATCTCCACCAAATTTTATAATAAAAGGGATTGAATTGGTCATTCGGGGGACAAATCCAATGGAGTCGTGACCGAACCAACGGAGTACGGAGGCCGAGAACTTAGAGCATGGAACCCACAGTTATAGCAGAACCCTAAGTGAGCACATAGAACAAGGAAGTAGGAACCATGATTTAAGGAATTTTGGAGGAATCTTTAAGATTTCTTTAGAGATGATTTTTTACAATCATTGAATCATGCCAAGTTTATACATAGATTAACTAGAATTTCGCAGGACTCTAATGGCGTGATCGGTTTTATGATATAAGCAGAGAATTTCGCAGAACAAGAATGTTGAAGGAGGAACCATGAAGTTGGAACCTTGACACGGGACTCTGTATGGAATCTAAAAGATTCCCTAGAGACCTGAACATTACAGTTTCAGAACCATACCAACTTTATACTCATTTTTCTCAGTTTTTCACAAGGAGCATTATGGTGTGATCAGTTTCTTTGTCTGAGCAACTAAATTTAATTCAGGTTGTAGAAGAAAAGTTTTGAGGAATCTTTGAGATTTCAGGGAAGCCCAAATTTGACTGATTCATAAAGGGGTCAAGTTTACAGTTAGATTTCATGAATTTTTATCAGAAATTCAACCACATTGTTCGTTTCTTCAGCAAAGTTGTGCATTTTTAGGTTGTCCCCGGAAGTGGACGTAGAAGATGCCTTGATGCCATGTCTTCTTTTGATTTATGCTGAGATGATGATTTGATGTTGATATCCTTATTTGCCACTTTGTTGGAGGATCCTTGTATGCCACTTCATGTGAGAGTTTGATATTTTTTTATGCTAAAGGAGATATTATATGAGTGAGAGTTCTTATAGGAGACTGTCTCGTGGAGAGACATGACACTCTAGTTAAGGGAGTTGTTTCCTGTATTGAAAAAGAATACATCATGTACTCATCATCATCTTGCAACATTTAATGAAGGATCCTCCCTACTCTTGACACTGAGCCCAGAGACGTAATCCAGACTGGACGAACTCCATTATCAAGTTGTGTGTGTTCTTTGATTTGATGGTTTCCTTTATGTTTCCTCTTCTTTAAAGTATGCACATGTGGTTTCTTCATACTATTTCACATGAAATTATTCTAGCATCACAAAAGTAAAAGGTCTTGGTTAGTTCCAATAGTTGAGAGAATTTAGATCAAGTTTGGTATCAGAGCAGTCTTCATGCTAATACAATCTGCGAGTGTGAATAATAACTAGAGATTCAATGTGAAACAAGAAATAAAATGGAGGATCACAAATATCTCTATGAGGCCTTCTATAGGATGGAAATCATGGTAGATATAATTTATGCATAGTATGAGGACAAAATGGCAAAATAGGAGCAAGAGAAAGAGAGAGCAGAGGACGACACTCCATCCCCATGTTTGAGGGAATATTCTTCTTCTTCATCTTCTTCTTATCATTCAAATGAGGATATTAATCAAAACCTTCAAGCAGATAATATTGAATTGATGAGACTTCTATAAGAAGCAAGAGAGGAAAAGAAAAAATTACAACTTCAATTATGAGCCACAGAATAGGCCTTGGAAATGTTGAAGTGCGATGAGGTCTTGGTGAAGTCATCATCACCTGCTTCAGAGGTAAACATCGTTGGTAATTCTTCAATTTCATTTTCACATAATGATGATGTTGGGTGCTTTTGAAAATAACACTACATGCATTGGTTCAAGATTAATGAAGAAGATGGCATATGTAGGCAAGGGCTTATGAGCTAATGGGAAAGGCATTGTGAATCCCATCCACGTGGTGGAATTACCATGACATGTAGGATTGGGATATTCTAGAAACTAAGAGACAAGAGAATCTTCAAGCGACAAGTCCGAGACAACGAAGGGTGCTAAGAGCACATTACAATCCTTAAGTGATCGTGATTGTGGTTCATTTCCAAATAGAAGTGAGAATTTCGAACAGAGGGCTAAAGAAAGTTATAAAAAGTCTTAGTATTCTAAATTTCATTTTGATTACAAGAAAATTGGTAATAGTGAAAAAAACTTCACCACTCTTGACACTGGGCCCAAAGACATAGTCCACACTAGATGAACTTCGTTATCAAGTTTTATGTGTTCTTTTATTTGATGGTTTCCTTTATGTTTCCTCTTCTTTAAAGTATGCACATGTGGTTTCTTCATACTCTTTCACATGCAATTATTATAACATCACAAAAGTAAAAGATCTTTGTTAATTCCGGTAGCTGAGATAATCTGGATCGCTTCATGATCTTATATGCTAATGTTGGATTTGTTATTATTGTATTAAAGAAGGGCTTGAAGTAATAGAGCTTTGTGGCTTGTATTGTTACTATCATGAGGATTTTGCAGAGATCGTCACATATTTTTGACCCTGTATATTTGATAACTTGATCTATAGTTGTTGTATTGGAGAAGGGATTGTATTGATTTGTTGCAGGGGTTGAGAGTTATTAGTGAATGTGAAGTGCAAAAATAAGTGTTTTGCTAGAGGAGATGCTTATATGATAACGTATTCCTTTCCAATATTATTGTGTAATTGGTAGAGGTTTATATAACAAATCTTATATACTTGCCAATGAATTTGATGTAATCATGTTGTTGCTTGTCATACAATGAGTTTCTATGTTGCATATATATTGTATGTATATATATTAGAGACTGAGGAGAGTATTGTTTATATGATGATTCAACAGTGAAATGTTTGATATAGATGTTGCAACTTTTACATTTGTAGGGACATTCTTGTATGGTTACATGCCTTGATTGAAATTTATTTTCATATGCTACTAGGGTATTGAGTCATTATGATTTATGTTTCTTGTTGTTGCGATTGAGGTTGAGATTAGTATTTTGATAAGCTAGGGCATTGACACATTGTAGCTTCATTATATGTATGCTACTAGGTTTTTGACAATTAAGTTGTAACGTATGTGAGGTTATCATGATGATGCTGCAATTTGTATGGTGAAGGGTTGATGATATGAGTATACTACCATTAGGATTTTGCAGATGTCTTGAAGTTATATTATTGGTTGATGTATTTTCTTGAGGATCTAATATAATGTTTGGGTTTGAGTGAAGTCAAAGTGTCGAATAGAGTGATAGGAGGTTAACAAATATTGTTGTTTGTCAGAATTTTGATGCTGGTTTTGCATTGATGTCTTGGCTAAGAGAGAGGGCTTGACAGTTCATGGACATTTATCTTATAGTGGACTTGAGTGTGACATGTATGACCAGATAAATTGATTGATTGTTGATGTATGTGGATATGGCTTGCCAATAGCTAATTTGGTTATTGTAGAGAGAGTTTTTTGTTGACAATTATGTAGAGGTCAAATGTGTATCTTGTTATTCAAATTGAGCAGAATTTTATATGTGGGTCCAGTTGGAAAATTGGATGAAATGTGGTGTATAGGATTTCAGTTATGTTTGAGTCATGTGGATCCAACGTGAAAGATTCTAAAACGAGGTCCACAAAAGGTTTGAGGGTTGGAGACCTCGGTAAGGGAGTGGTAGCTTCCTTTTGCTGGTGGCTGGTAAAATTGATTAGGGAGTGGTGGCTTCCTTCTAGTAGTAACTAGAGAAATATGAGGAGATGGTAGCCTCCAATAGATAGGAGCCTGCACACTGATAAGATTTTGTGTAAGTGCAAGATGTAATAGAATATTTTCTTTACAATAATAAGAAGAAAACAAAGACAACAATAGTGGTGGTTTTTCCCTGTTGGTTTTTTCCACCTAATATCTGGTGTTCCTATTTGATGACGTGCTTGTTGGTCCATTGATGTGCTTTATGTTTATATGATTTCATAAGTTATCTGACAATGCTTAGCTCAGTTGTTCATTAACATAGTAAAAGAAAGGTGAAAATATTAATTTCACGAAATAATGGTTCACCCCCCCCCCCCCCCCCCCCTCACATATTTCTAGCATTATTAAACCATTTATTAATTACTAGGGTCATTGAATTTACCCATTGTGGGCATGTCTTTTCAGAATGACTTTCTTGATGAAAAGTGTAGTAGTTATCCATCCCTAGCTCCTCTACATTTAGATTGACATTCAAGATTTGAGCAGACTTGGACAGGGGATTGTTATTATGCTTGAAGAATGGATTAAAGGGTTTATTTGTTGAGGAAATTTCACTTGTACTCCTCTTAAAATCTGATACTTCATTTGTCAACTTCTTAAGTGATTTAACAACACTCTCAAGATCGAGAATTCTTTTTCAGAGGAATTACTTGTTGATGTTTAAGGTTTCTTACCAATGGCCTTAGAATCTGCTTGTGTATTGTGTACTCCAATGGCCACCAAATATTTCTCAACCACTAGAGCCTCAACAATTTTTTTTTGCTAATGTAGCTTTGTTAACCCATTTTACAAACATAGCAATGTTATATGGTAGGGATGTGCTATAATAATCAATAATTATTGAATCATGGGGAAGAACATTAGTAGGAAACTTATTCAAAATAGAAGTAAAGCGCTGATTGGAGTCTTTTACATTTTCTTTGTTTCCCATATTCAAGACACTTTTCTCTTTTAACAACATTGTTGGCGTCTTCTCCTCAACAAATTTATCCAAGAAATCCTTCTTGAAATCTTCCTAATTAGTAATTGATCTTGCTGGAAGACTATGGTACCAAGTTGCAACTTTATTTTCAAGTGTATAAAGGAATAGACTACAAGCCATACCCTCTTACTAAAAATTCAACAATCTCAATGACAAGTAGCAGTTGTTCAAATTATCTTCTGCAGTAGTGGGCTTATCTAGATCAAAATTTGTAAGAAACTTCTCAAGATCGCAAGGTGAGGGGTGTAGTGCACCCGCAAGATTTAGTGCCGTTGGGCCATTCATGCTAGTTGTTGGTTTCCATCCATATTGTTGTTCAAATTTTCTTTGGCATTATTAGAGTCTAAACTTTCATTCTCATTTTCAAAATTGTCACCATTCACCAATGATTCCAAGTCCTCAACATTTACCAATGCTTCCATGTTTTCACCTTCCATATTTTCCAAAGTTGATGGTCCCTCATTTCCATCATCAGAATTTCTTTCTACATATTCTACCAAGTCATCCAAAGAAGTGTTATCCAAATTACACAGTACCAAATAACACTCCTCGATGAGTTTTTTGAGCTCTACTCAAACGTTTGAGGGGAAAGATAGCTGTGATTGGAAGAGTTCCAAGCTTTCTAGCATATTCATGGGTAAAAGGTCTGAGAACCCTTAAATTATTGTGATTTACTTTATATACCTGTTAGGGACTAATTGGAGGGGTTTCTTCAATTTCAGGATGTTCCCAAACTAGAAGGTTTGGTGGCGAGGAACCTAGATGATTACTAGCTTGCTTAGATGGTTCAAGAAGAGAATGTGGGAATCTATTAGCCATGCAATCATATTCCTCCTTCTTGTGCCAAATATGTTGACGGGTCAAAATGTTCCACCAATAGTAATGTGATATCCCATTTGCAAAGTCCCAATTAAACCTTACACCATTTGGGATAGGATTCCCATTCGGTATGTGGGCCTGACCACCAACATGTTGTTTGAAGTTTGTCTTAGATGGAATGAGAAATGCCTGAGAAAACCAATATAAATTTTGACAAATAAAATTTATAATAGCTTTATGAAATACTATGTAAGTAAGATGCAAAATACATAACCACAACTAACGAAAGTTAACAAAATATTTAGAGGAAGGATGTAAGCATACTTCAATTAAGATACATGAATAAAGGAAATAATTCGTTTATAGATTGTGAATAAGTTCTCAACCAAAAATGATTATAAAAACATACAAAGCATACAACTTCAAATAAGATATGTGTTATAAACTAATGAAAGAGTTCATTAACCTTAACACATGGAACTACAAACAAATACCATCAAATCACCATGTCCCACAATGCTCAACAATACATGCATGAAATTAATGCCTTGGCTCAATGAGCTTCTTAATATTATGTTGAAATTTCCAATGCACCATTACATGAAGCATCAATGAAATCCAATAATGGAAGTACTAAGCTATAACTTGATTTCTCGAAAGGATGTACAAGATTTCCTAAACAAGGTGCTCAAATGGAATCGAAAACTAAAAGTCCCCTCTCCTTAGCCATGAGGATATATTTATACAAAATAAGGTGACTCTTCACCTCTTATGACCTTTTGACTTTCCTCATGACTCTCCACCTTCCACATGACTTTTCATTTTCTAAATGACTTTTAATTTCTAAATCCTATTTTCAATTTCAAAATAACTTTATTTGCAAATTGCAAGGAAATTCCAAAAGACAAATTTCCTTCATGTAACTAAACTCATGATAGCCATATTAGAGGCCTCAACGTGTAGCTCTTGTGTCAATCATGTGTACCAAGCTTTGTATTCAAAAGTGATGGATTAACAAAACATAGATAAATGACATTACAAGAGTTTTTCCAGATATATACCTTTGAGGCTACTAGTCCTTGAGATTGTGTTTAAAGATTTATTGAGTTCTACAATGAGAAGAAAGAGAAGGGAGATATAATTCACCCCACCATAACCCCCCTTTTTGGCTTGAAGAAAGGAGATGTCACACCATCTATATAAATTGCAAAAGGAACTGCACTCATATATCTCAAATTACCCTTTCGCTTTTCTTCTTATGAGGACATCATGATAAATAATAAATAAAAATGAATCAAATTACATAATTTATCGTTTAGTAAATTGTCCTCATGACAAGAAGAAAACTGATTATATTTATTTTAATAAGAATATGAGTCCATTGCATTGCATTCCCATTCAGTAAAATGTGTTCACAACTGAAAGAAAGACATTATATTTTCTTCTAATAAGAATACGATTCTTAGAATTTCATTTTTTTCATCATTTTTGTGAGTAAATATTATAAATGAAATGAATTTAATTTTTTATTTTTATAAAAACATAATATAATAATAATAATAATAATGATAATAATAATAATCATCTAATGTTATTATAAACATATAATAATAATAATAATCTACTAATGTTATTATAAACATATAATAATAATAATAATATTTTATATTATTTAATTTTAAAGTAGGATGAAGATGATGTATGAGTTTTTTTAATGTTTATAAAATAAGAGATTTTCTCCAAAAAAAATTATATTCTTTATTTTCTTAAATTTGAATTTATAAGTTTTGAAAAAATATTTATTTTTATCATTAAATTTATTTTGAAAAAAATATAAACAAAATTTTATTGGGTTTATAATACCTTGGGGTTTTAGGATTAATCCCTTGGGTTTATACTATCAATCTCTTGGTCCAATGTCACAATGTGACAACCATGGTCCAATGTCACATTGTCATCAATATTGTCTTAATATGAAAATCAACCATGGCCAACCATGTTTATTATAGGGTTTATGGTCACATTATGACAAAGATTGTCTCAATATGAAAATCAACCATGGTCAACCATTTTCGAATGTCGCATTGTGCCAAAGGTTGTCTCAATATGAAAATAAATCATGGTCAACCATAGTCCAACATTGCATTGTGACACATATTGTGCCAATATGAAATCATCCATGGTCAACCATGTTTATTTTAGGGTTTATAATATTTATCTTAGGGTTTCTATACCTTGGGTTTATAATAGGCTTTTCTCAATATGAAAATAAACCATGGTCAACCATGGTACAACGTCACATGTGACAAAGATTGCCTCATTATGAAAATCAACCATGATCAACCATAGTCCAATGTCGCATTGTGACAAAGATTATATTAACATTACAATAAACCATGGTCAATAATCATGGTCACATTGTGACAAAGATTGTCTCTTGGTCCAACATCACACTGTGGCAACCATGGTCATCCATGGTCAACCATGGTCCAACGTTGCATTGTGACAAAGATTGTCTCAATATGAAAATCAACCATGGCCAACCATTGTCCAATGTCGCATTGTGACAAAGATTGTGTCAATGTGAGAATCATTCTTGGTCAATCATGGTCAACCATCTTTATTTTAGGGTTTATAATATTTATCTAAGGGTTTATATAACTTGGGTTTATAATATTTATCCTTTGGGTTTAATATTATTCCGTTGGGTTTATAATCCCTTGGGTTTTTATTATTAATCCCTTGGGTGTATAATATTTATCTTAGAGTTGGAGCTTATTAGGGTTAGGGCAGTGAGAGTTAATATTATATCAGAACGACTAGGATTTGGGCAGCACCCTGCAGACGATAGGCCTGTCGAACCAGGCATCCGTGACAGTGTAAGGCGGAGCAGGGTGTAGACAGTCGCATCCATACGGGCAGGATCAAATGATTCCCCCCAGGGGGAGGGCCAGGAGCCTCCCCCATCTCCGGGTAATAGCGCACGGCCAACAGAAGATTGGGAGAATGAACAAGGCGCCAGCAGCAGCACAAGGGACAACTTCTAGCAAAAGGGTAAGAATCTTGACACCGAGAATAGAAATAAAGCAAGTTCCTCAACTTGCAAACCAGTTGCTACCAATAGAACACGGGTGTACTTCCCAAGTGAAAGAATCAATGCTTGAATACAGTACATGAGAGATCATGCACTGATCGGCAAATTTATAGGGATCTGGCCAACAAAAAGAGCTCTGAGAACTTGGATCAGCACCAAATGGCGTCCAAAAGGAGATATATCTCTGCACCTAGGAGCCAAAGGCTTCTTTACTGTAGTCTTTAACTGCCTGGAAGATCGAACTCGAATCTTGGAGGGAGGTCCTTATTTTTTAAACTCTGCAGGCCTATTTCTCAAAGGCTGGGTGGAAAGATTTAATCCAGATAAGGAGGATCTGAGCTTTGCGCCAGTGTGGATAAGGCTTTACTCGTTGCCATGGGAATATTGGGAGGAAAAGTCCCTACAGGAGATAGGAAATGCTATTGGTGAATTTGTAAGGGTGGCAGAAGAAACCAAACTCTGCAAACACACCTCCTATGCTCGGATCTGTGTTTACATGGACCTCAAACAACCACTGCCAGACACGGTAAGCTTCTTTCATGAAGACTCTGAATGGGTTCAAGTCATAGATTATGAACAAGTACCATTTAGATGTAGGAAATGTCATGATATAGGACATCTCTATAGGGAATGCCCTCTGAATAAGATACCCTCCTCTCCAGACAGATCTGACAATAACACCCCTGATGGATTCACCAAGGTAGTCAATAGACGAAGAGGAAATAAAAAAGCCCCCAGCAACCCCAAAGCCCATCCCAGCAGCAAAGCAGCGCCCAAAATGAGTAACAGATATGAAGTACTGCACAAAAATGATGAGCAGGGTTCGGACGAGGAACAGGAGAAAGACGAAGCTGACCAACAAAAGCAACAGGGAGAAACATCCATGCAAGGAGGAAAGAAAACTACAAGTCAAGAGAACCTGATAATGCAGAGCAAAAATATGTCAAAGCAACCTGAAAAAATGGATATGGAGTTTTCACAGCCATCTGAGAAACCCACAATCGAAACCGAGGATATTCATCAATCGCCACAAATAATGGAGGAAGACCAGGAGCCCCTAGACATAGGGGAGCTGGACATCGTGGGCTTGGAACAAGCTTGTCGCACCAAGAACTTTGAAAAAATACCTGAAAAGGAAGTCGACAACCTAGTAGAAGTATTAACCAGAGCACAGAAGAAATACTCGCTAGGGGTCCAGATTGGAATTCCATGGGATGGCAAGTTCATCACCAAGGACAGCAAGAAAAGGGGAAGGAAATCAACCCTAGAAAGAACAATCAAAATAGGAGAAATATTGGTGGAGTCAGGGAGGTATGCCAAACTGACTAAGTACTTCAATATAAGCCCCCACCCTTCTCAATGAAGTTAATATCTTGGAATATTAGAGGGCTTAATGGCCCTAGGAAAGGCAGAATCCTAAAAAATATGTTGAAGCAAGAAAAACCCAGTATTCTCTTTTTGCAGGAGACGAAGTGTAACTCCACAATTTTGGAAAGAATAGCCATGAAGGCTTGGCCAGGAGGGCTAGTCACAGCGGTAGATGCACAAGGTGCCTCAGGGGGCCTAGCCATACTCTGGGACGCCTGCATCATCCAACTCAACAACATTCAAGCTAATAAAAACTTCATCCAGGCCACATTCCACCTCTCAGGCACAAATTCTCACGGGTTGCTAACCAATGTTTACTTCCCAGAGGATACAGTTCAAAAAAGCCAACTTCTGAACACTTTGTCAGAGCTCAATAGCGACAGACCATTTCCTCTCTGGATATCTAGTGGAGATTACAACATGATCGCCAATAAGGAAGAAAAGAAAGGCGGCAGAAGCAACACCAACAATGGGGATAGCCTTCTAAAAGAGTTTATCAACAACAACTGGTTAATGGATATCCCCACAAGCAACGGTATCTTTACCTGGACAAATAAGCGAGCAGGAGTGCAACAAATTGCCTCGCGCCTTGATCGTTTTCTGATCTCAAATAATGCTACTCATATTGGAGGAGAATTCACAGCTTCCATTCTCCCTTTCTCCGTCTCGGACCATTGGCCCATCGAGCTCCAATGGAATAGGCCAGGTAACAATCTCAGATGCCCTTTTCGTTTTGAAGAATTTTGGCTCTCCCACCCAGAATTTGATAAGCTCGTCAGATCAAGTTGGACAAACTTCAATCCGTCCGAGGGGTCAAAAATGGCGCGTTTCCAACAAAAGCTCAAATTTCTAAAAAGGGCCATCAAACAATGGAACCACAAGGTTTTCGGTAACATCTTTGCCGACCAAGCTCTGCTCAATACTGAAATGAAGAAGATACAACAATCCATTATCAATGGAGGGCGAACAGAGGACCTCTCCAAACAGGAACAAGTCATCGAATCCAAAATATTAGAAAGAGCCAAGCAGGAGGAGATTCTATGGCGGCAGAAATCCAGAATTCGATGGCTGAAAAGCGGGGAGAAGAACACAAAATTTTTCCATAAATCCACTGTTCAGCGAAGGATGACAAACCAAATCACTCATGTTAACAATGAGCAGGGAGAGAAGATTGAAACGCATGAGGGCATTGAAAAGGAATTCATAAAATATTTCAAGAAAGCCCACCAGGAGCCCGACTTCAACAGATTGCCAGCTATCAATCAAATTACCCAGAACATACCCAAGGTCATAACAGAGGAGCACAACAATTTACTGATCAAACCCATCAATCTGAAGGAAGTGGAAGAGGCCGTGCAACACATGAAGGAAGGAAAAGCGCCAGGGCCGGACGGCTTTACATCAAACTTCTTTCACAGATTCTGGGACCTGATAAAAAATGAAGTTTGGCAGGTAGTGGAGGAGTCCAGAGAGATCAGATGGATGTACCCGGGATTAAATGCTACTTTCATTGCCCTAGTGCCTAAAGGAGAAGATGCCAACACCCCGGACAAATACAGACCTATAACCCTTTACAACATGATATATAAGATAGTTTCAAAAGTCATTGCTACCAGGCTCAAAACGATCCTTCCACTCATCATCTCGCCTGAACAATCGGGATATGTTGAAGGGCGCCAAATAACGGATGGAATTATTCTCACGCATGAACTAATTCATTCCCTAAAGCTGACCAAAAAGCCAGGTATGCTGCTTAAACTAGATCTTTCCAAAGCATTTGACAGCCTCAGCTGGGTCTACATCCAAAAAATTCTAATTGCTTTTGGCTTTGCTCACTCATGGGTTAGATGGATTATCAGTCTAATATCCTCAGCTTTTTTCTCAATGTTAATTAATGGCTCCCCTTTGGCCACATTTAGACCTTCTAGAGGCATAAGGCAGGGAGATCCCTTATCTCCCTTTCTTTTTGTCATTATGGCTGAGGGTCTGGGTAGAAGTATCACGGCGGCTAAGCTTGATAGGCGGTTAAAAGGGCTCTCTTTTCACAATTCCCCGGTCCACACCCACCAGCAATTTGTAGATGATAATATGCTATTTTCTCACCCTTCGGTCCAGGAAGCTCGTCTTGTTAAATCCATTCTATCCACTTTCTCTGATGCTTCTGGTGCCCTCATAAACCGAGTCAAATCTCGCATTTTCTTCTTCAATACCCCTGTTTCTACACAAAGAGCCATTGAGCATATTCTAGGTTTCACCTCAGCCTCTCTGCCTTCCAAATACTTAGGTGCCCCACTCATGAGTTCCGCTCTCAAACATTCCTCCTGGAAGCAGCTGTTAGAAAAGTTAGAGGCTCGCCTGTTCCTATGGACTCATCGAACTCTGAATATGGCAAGCAGAATAGTTCTCATCAAAGCTGTTCTTAACTCCATGCCGCTATATCTCTTCTCCATTCTTGCTGCACCTAAATGGGTCCTTAAAGAAATCAAGAATCTTCAACGTAAATTTCTGTGGGGAGGCTCAGGACATAATCGAAAATGGGCGCTCCTTAAATGGGAGAAAGTGTGTTTGCCCAAACATGCAGGAGGCATAGGTCTCAGAGATCCTGAGCATAGTAACAAAGCGATGGGAGCCAAAATTTGGTGGCGGTGGTTGGCCTTTCCTAGCACTCCATGGGCATCCCTCTGGACAGCCAAGTATGCTAGCAACTACCCAATGGAAGAAAGATTGCGCATGACTGAGACAAGTTCAGGATCAACAATCTGGAACGCAGCCACTCAACATAGATCTCTCATCCAAGAACACTACTTCTGGGAGATAAAGAATGGAGGCATAGCACGGTTCTGGGAAGATTCATGGCAGCAGCTGCCAAAAATCAAAGATATACTCGAAGATTTCCCACCTGATGAGAGGGAGATAGACCATCTGGCCAAAGTCAACCATTTCTGGACTGCCGATGCCGATCAGGATCACCGGAGGTGGAAAGATATTCACCAGCTCCTACCGAACAGCTCAGGACTTACTCAGCAAAGACTAGAAACAGAATTACAAAAGAGGCAAATCAGAATATCAGAAGAACCGGACATTTTAAGATGGGGCTATGGCAAAAAAGGAATTTTCACTACCAAGGAGGCTTACAATATCATCATACAAGCGCAGATAAACAAAAACAGCTTATGGGAAAAGGTGTGGCACAAAGCCAATTGGCCAAAAGTTTCCACTTTTCTTTGGCTTCTCTGTCACAACAGAATCTTAACGTGGGACAACCTTAGAAAGAGAAGTTTCGCAGGACCATCCATATGTCACATGTGTAGACAGGAGGAAGAAACAACTCTACATCTCATGCAGAATTGTTCAGTTGGAAAGAAACTGTGGGAGAAGATTGCTTTCCGTTGTCAAATTGAAAGAAGAGAACAGGATGACCTCAAAGGAACCATTAATAAAGGAGGCCAAACCCCTTTTCAAAGTACTCTTCTCACCGCATTGTGGCAACTCATTCCGGGTCTACTGATGTGGAATCTATGGAAAGAGCGCAATCGAAGAATATTCAAAGATCAATCAATGCCGCCAGACAAATTGTGGAATAATTTTCATCAAAACGTAATGGAGACTCTTTCACTCAAAGACTGGAACCCTGAAGACTTTCCTACTCTGCCAAAAGAAAAAGCGGTTTGGGACAATTGGCAAATGCGGATAAACTATAATTCAACCATCAGCCAAAACCCCTATCGCCACAAACAGGAAACAAGGTCCTGGATTCCACCTCCTGTTGACATGATCCAACTAAACTTCGATGGAGCCTCTAAAGGAAACCCAGGACAAGCAGGTTATGGAGGAGTCTTCAGGGATCATGATGGCAATCCTATAGAAATTTTCATGGGTTCGATAGGTTGGGACACTAATAACTCAGCGGAATTGGAAGGTCTATGGAGAGGTCTCAAAATAGCACATAGAAAAAATCTATTTCCCCTCATCATAGAAGGAGACTCGCAGGTTTTAATCAGAATGGCCACAAAGCTTCAAAATGGCTCTCCAATTCATAAAGTAAGTAGCAGTTGGAGGTTGGCTCAAAGGCTGGAGCTGATCAATCACTGGATCTTCCAGAACCAAGCTATTACATTTAAGCACACCAGAAGAAAAGGGAATAAGCTGGCTGATCTACTCGCCAACCTTGGAGTGGAGGCAAAAGATAACCACTTTGAAGGAGCATTAGACAGCCTACCTTCCAGAGATCAAAGGGATCAGCTGAGAGAAATGGTATCTCAGGACAAATCTCGAATAGAGGATTTGCACCCGGATGCGGGTGTCACTACGAGCCATTAATCCTGGCACTCGCTTCAACACCTATGACGAGGCTGAGAGGATAGCGCATGTACGCAACGGCGATGAATGGAGGTTATAACTTAATGCTCAGGGAAGTTGATAGCAAGTTCACTCAGAACAGAAGGGACGACGCATTCAAGCTGAGCAAGGCAGCTTTGGCCTCGATGCGCACCAGGATCATGGACCCTCGCCCTCTGCCTGCGGCGATAACTGCAAATACGATTTATAATGGGAATGCCAAGCCATTTCATGACCAGAGCAAGCCCTTCGATGCTGGTAATTGGAAAGGGGATACTCTGGCTTTCCGAAATAGTGTGGTCGAACAGCGATTGAAAGCTCTTGCTTTAGGCGCCATGCCGCGTAGCAGGGGGGTGCCTAGACGGGGTGGAAGGCCAGGAATTCGAGGTGAACCTGAATTTGAAGAGTCGCATCCTATTGCGCCTATGGTAGCTGTGCCCCCCTCGTCCCCCAGTTCTGAGCAGGAGTTCCTGGTTTTGCAAGGCACGCACCAGACCTTCCGCCTCAGAATTCCCAGCAGGCTCATTCGGCAAGATGTGATTGTAAATTTCACGGTTTATATTTCGGAGGAAGCGCCTGGAGATCCCTCATCGACCTCCCCTGCCTCTGCTAGCGTCCAGGACAGCGACATTCTCCTGGGGGACATGAACGGCCTGGTGTATCGTGCTCCCCGTACCCAGGAAGCCATAGATCAGAACGTCCAGCTTCAGCAAGGCTTGGCTCAGGAGGGCTTGGCTCAAGTTGTGTCGGTGCAAGAGATCCTGCCGCCACTCAATTGCGCTTTGGGAAAGGAAGAGGGCCACGACTATGTTCAGCCCGGCTCGGAAGGGAAGTTTCTAGATGGCGATGGGCTCGTCATCTGGCTTGACTCGCCCAGTCCGGAGAAGGGAAAGCAACCAGCGTCGCCCAGCCATCCAGCTTAAGTCTCAACGGGTGCTTCTGTCAAGTTTTTTGCAAATTTGTCAATGTCTTTGTTGGTGTCTATTTCTTTTTTTTTCAGTCCAAGATCTCAGCTTTCCTATGGCTGCAAGTCTCTGGTTAATGAAGTCAGCTTGTTAGATGTTAAAGTCCATGGCGTAAACAGTGTCTGTATTTTTGTCTGTCCAAGTCCTAATTGTCTGAAGTCCAAGGAAAATCAAAATGGACAATGTTTTGTAAATCTGTTTCAGCGGATCGATAGTCTGTTCCAGTTGCTACTGTTAGAGGACTGGCCTCGGCCTCCTCGGATGATGTAACCCATGTAAATATTTTTCTTTCTTTAATATAGAAGTAGACTTTACCTAGAAAAAAAAAATATTTATCTTAGAGTTTATATACATTGGGTTAATATTATTCCATTGGGATTATACTACCTTGGGGTTTTAGAATTAATCCCTCGGGTTTATACTATCAATCCCTTCGTCCAACGTCACATTGTGACAACCATGGTCCAACATCGCATTGTGAGAAAGATTGTTTCAATATGAAAATCAACCATGGCCAACCATGGTCAATCATGTTTATTATAGGGTTTATAATATTCATTATTATTATAATAATTTTTTTAGTAACAATATTATTGTTAGTATTATTATTTAACTAAATTATTTAATATTATTTAATTATTTAATAATTTTAAATTATTTAATTTTTAATATTATTATTTATTTATTTAATTATTATGATTTATTATTATTATTAAATAAATATTATTTATTATTATTATTAAATAAATATTTATTATTTTATTATTTTGTAAGCTTTGTGGGACTACATCATCATCATTGTCCAATATATCACCCCGGTTAGACAAGGAATTGAACCGATGACTTCACATCAAGGAGTACCTTAATAAAGCACCCGATCATCATTTATTACAAGACCCCATGGCCATTATTATTATTATTATTATAATATTTTTATTGTAATTAGTTTTTTTTTTGTAATATTATTTATTTATCAATTGACTTGTGTGGTATATACAAATGAAGCCTTCGGCATATATCAACCACATTTAATTAATTAAATGTGGTTGTGATAGTTATTTTATGTTTGGTAAGTTTTAGTTGGAATTTAGTGAAATAATATTTGGTTAAATTGTGCTTTTTTTAAATGTTTTTTTTACTACATACAAGATTCAATATTCTGAAAAATATTAGAAAAACTAGGATTATGTAGAATTCATAATTTAAATTTGTAATTTTTATGTAACATCCCTAGTGAAAATTCCATGTAGAAAAGTTAATAAAGGTAAACTAATAACCATGGATTATGTGACACTTATTCTAAGCTGAATGTTGGGAAAAACATCCTAGTGTGGGCATTCATCTGGTTTATTATGGCTAAGGAAATTGACAAAGGCAATGTCTAAGGAATTTGGAAAGGCAATGTGCATTAATTGACATTTTATTTAACGAAGATAATGGAAATTAGGAGAAAAGGGAGGTGAAAGGACATATGTTGCATGTGAGGAGGAAAATAATGGAAAATGAAGAAAATAGAAGCCTCATTAATAAAAAGGCTTTTGAGGATTAGTTGGTACCTTTTGTCAGTTCAGTTTTTGAGCTCTCTCATTTCTCTCTCTCTCTCTCTTTCTCACTCACTCTTGGCAACCTAGAGTTTTCATGGAGCATTTCAGCATTGGATAAAGAAAGGAAAAGGAGGCAGAGACGAAGCAATGATCAAGAAAGGAAGAGTAGGATCAAGCAGCTACAACATGATTCTTTGTAGGTATTGATTCACATGTGTGGTTTCCTTGCTATATTTGGCATGCATGGTGTTGCATGTGTGTTCTTGCTTCACTTTTTGTCATTGGCATGGGTTTTGCCAGGTGTGACAATGTTTTCCTACCTAGCCTTGTCATTTCCAAATAACCATGGGGTGATGGGGTTCTCATGTTTTGGTTGAGATTGATTGTTGGACGGATTTGAAGATGAGTGAGGTGGATCTATAAATAAAATAACACATGGCCTAGTAACCCTTGAACTAGACTATGGGTTGCGATAAAGCTGGATTTTGTGTTGCCTTGATGGGCCTAGGAATCTTCGACCGGTGAATGATGGGATATACGGTAAAGCCTAGAGGTGGGTGTTCTCCATTAGGCCTAATAATCCTAGAATGGGATATATGGTAAAGCCTAGAGAGTGGAGTCTCAGTTAGGGCCTATTGATATGGTGTGGATTGCAGTAAAGCCTAAAGACTAGGAGATAGGAAAATTCCTCATGCTGTAGGTGGAGAAATCTGGTGGTATCCATGCTTGTTTTGACCTAGTGATTTGGTGGAGATTATGGTAAAGCCTGTTATTACATGTTTATTTTTTTGGCCTAGTGATCCGATGTGGATTGCAGTAAAGCCTAATTTCTATTTATGAGGTGGTTTAGCCTTGGGATGCCCTGGTTGGTTCTTTTGGTTTGAGTGCCACATTAATGCTAAGAATATGGCATGGGGCTAATTGGCTGAAGAGATATTTGGCTCAGCAAGTATATGGTCGAGTGGAACATGGTAGTCCAATACTAGGTTGGCTTTTTCATTCATTAATCAGAGGTTCTTTCCTTGGTATCCTATGTGTAAATGTATTGGTTTATATGTGGATTCTATGGCTGATATATCCTTGATATTTTTTTTTGTTATTATGTTTGTTATAAGAATGTGTTATGACTGTGATGATGTATGGATCTCCTCATGTTTTGATTTTTAAATGAATGAACAATGTATCTATGACCTAATAGATGACAATGCAGCTAATGATATAAGGGAACAATGCTTCTTAATGATGCTCAAATATGCTCAAATACGTTGTTTAAACCTATAGATTACATACTTGTGACATGTTTGATGAAATCCCTGTCATGGCTAGTAGGGGTCCAGTCAATTCCTTGTTAAAATAATTGCATTTGTATCATTATTTTGTTGTTATCTTTCAGTTCTGAAAGTGTCATGGATTTCTGGGCAGTGACCTGGGCTTTAGGCTTGAAAAAGTGGCACAAATCCTAGACTCACAGGCACAGGACTGAGGAGAAAAGTCCCCAAACATGCCTTGTTGTGGGAGCGACTGAAGCCTCCTAGATGCACCCTTGTCCATATCAAGGGAGCATCCATGGGTTCAATGGTGTAGCAAATTAGTGGGACCCAGGGACTGGTCATGGGGATGACTGGGAAGGCTTATGGGAGTCCTGTAGTAGGTATAGAAGGTCTGTGTTGTGGGTCTGATTGAATGTTGAGATTTTAAATGCTTAAAATGGCAATAGAATGTGCTCATAAATTAAAAAAATGAAATTCGAAAGAAAAACAAATTCAAATTGAGGGAACTAAAAACAAAGGAAATTAAAATTTACATTAATGTTACAAATAATAGTACAACATGGCTGTGACTCATTTGCAAATATTTCTTTCTCACAAGTATCAACAAAAATTATAAAGTTAAACTCATTGTTTGCATTCTTTTGTGGGAATGGGAAGATTTCAAGCTTATGATCCAAAAAGGGAATTCCATCATCATAGGAATCAAAAATTGGGATAGGCTCTTGAATACCAAAATTACTATGATGATTGCATATTTGAAAATTAGAATGGACTAGAATAATTCCTTGATTAATTTTTTTTTATCTTCAAAAAAAGATTCACCTAAGGAGTTGGGAATATGAGAGTGAAACAAAACCATTTCTAAAGGAAAAAGAGGTTGAGTCTTTTCATTTTCCAAGTCATCATCATAAATAACTTCATTAATGTTCTTTTCCTCTGAATTAAATAAAATAGAACTAGGCAAGTAGTTGAATACCAAATTAAGAGAATCTTTAGGACTATTGATTGAATTATTGATTAAAATTTCTCTAAAAATATCAGAAATTAATAAGTTGTTATAAATATCAATTCCTCTGTTTTCTAAAATTAAATTTGTATTCCAAGGAACTACTGATTGATTATGGACTAAATTATTATTGTTAAAGATATCAGGGTAGAGAGAAAAACAGGAGGTTGAAAACGTATAACTAAAGATTTCTCCATAATTGTTGATTTTCCAAAATAGACACTTCATATACTTCATGTATTTGATCGATCTGTAGATTGTTTCTGAGTTGTTCCAATTTATTATCAGTAGATTATAAATTAATAGCAGCAATTTGTGCATCATGATTAGCATTTTTAATTCCAATTTGATAGAAAATTGGAGCGAAATATTTTGCACGCAATACAAATCATGCTATGATATTTGTATTGATCACAACAATTAAAATATATAGGACATAACACAATTAATTTGACACAACTAGATCATGACTTCAACTCATTACATAGGAATTAACAACTTCTATATTGATGCTTAGAAACACACAATGACAACTACACATGACATGGAAGCATTACTTCCAACACCCTCACTTAATGCTTACATGGAAAACACATATTACAACAACAATGTGATATATGTCTAACTGGTCTTCGTCAACACTCACATCCGCTCTGGAATATTGCAAACACCGCTCTTTCTTAACCACCACATCTTCGATTGTTAGTTGACCTCCATTTAAAACATAACTTACTATGACCATCCTTGACAAATTTTGTACAATTGACGCATCTTGACTACCCCGAAGAATAGCCTAGATACTGAATAACTCTATGGAAATGCTTCCATCCTAGTAGTATGCATTGAAATGCATACTTCTAGTTATATAGATAAGCTTTCTATGTACTGAGCTTATCCAACAATCCATCATACAGCTGACCTTTTTGAAAAACAAACTTACATACTCACAAAAATATCCTGTAGTTGATACTCTTGAAGCCTTGAGCACAAAAAGACTCATCAACGTATAACATAGTCACATAATAAAGTCAAGGATGTGTTCTCTCGGCACTGAAGAACATCGAGAACCATTAAATTAAGGATTTTTTTTGTTCATTAACTAATATTTCATATAATTACAATAGAATCACCATAACTCTACATATCAAACCTTAAAATAAAGAGTCAAACTAAACACTAAAACATTGACCCATTGACCTAGTATAGGCCCAGAGAAGACATCTACTGCCACCATAAACTTGGACACAATATCAAAAAATTCGAAACCGCTGGACAATAATCCAAAAATGAACCAAAACTATAAAGTTGACGAAGCAGTCTATGTGATTTCCCAGCAGCACAGACTTCAGCGGCCACAAAATTTTAGTGAGATGCAGTATTCAATTTACGCTTGTCCACATGAAACAATGAAAGATGTGCTCTCATAAGAAACTACAATAGCATTTCTTACCAGCAAGAGAAGAACTGAACTACGATCCTAACAAACACGAAAATCAATAATCTGTCCATAATGTCATCTATTAGCAACAATTCCCATTCCTCTTTGGTGCGATGGTAACGAAATTGGAAGATGTATCCAAGGGGAATGAATTGAGATAGTGAGTGATATCCTGATAGAAATTTTTAACCTCCTACCCACCAAGCTCGAAAGTGTGGTGAAAGTGATTCACATTTTCCAATCTTTGTCACACAATTTTTAGTGAGCCTGCAACAATCTAAATGAAATCTAATTCTTCTTGCATGTTTCACGAAAGAGATAGAGAGACACATGCATCTGAGCTACCATAACAATGGTCATTTTCAAAGAAGGTGATGGAAGGTCTGGGAATGTGATGAAGGCAAGTTGAGGAAGGGAAAACCAGAGGTAGGCTAGTAAGAATTTTGTCATCGCCGAGTTGAAAGGTAATTCCCTTGTTGCAAAATAGCTACCATGAGAAGACCAAGTCACACCAACAATAACAGAAGCAGATATGGGGATCTTTTTTTTAACTATGTTTGTTTTTTGTTGGAAATTTTGGAATTTTTTTCTCTATCTTCTTCCTTGCGAAAGGAAATCCTATTTACACCTTCAGATGCAGGAAAGTGGAGGACACGTTGAGAAGCATTCATCTCATAGGTGGCAGTGAGAGGTATGTCAGATGGGTTAAAAAGTTAACTCATTAGACTGTTGGATTAGAGAGCCAGGATCGACCAAAGGAATTGGGCATCATTGGTATTCAGACAAGATTTTATTCTTCTCAGTGCCAAAAAGCTTTGAGGGAAACTTGGCTACCATCGGACCTAGATAGCCTCTTAAACTTGGAGCAAGCAACAGGATTGGCTTTGAGATTTGTGATTGGTATAAAAAATATGCATATAAATGGAAGAACTTGATAAGGATATGGATAAATACATAGATTTTATGCTTATTGATGTTGAGGAAGAATACCATAAGCTGCTTATAAAACATTGGCTTCCTTTAACACTGTATATGCTCTCTTTAATGCAGATATCTCATCCGAATTGTTATCTTCTATGCGTTTAATAATTGATAGTGCTAGGGAAGTGATACATCGACGAAATTCTCTCATGTTGAGACAACATGATGCCACTATGAAACTTGGATCTACTTAGCAAAAAACAATCTCTTCGTACAACTGTAGTGCTCTATAGTGATCCAAGAACGGTTGACTATTCCTTCACGCAAGTAGGAAAATGATGATATCCCACACATCTATATGCATCTTGAGAGCGACTTCACCCACAGCTCCAAACCAATTCACCCACAACTCCAAACCACATAGCTCTTCATCTAATATTCAATGGGCATTCCAAATCCTAGCAATTGCAAATCTTTGGGTAACAAATGATGGAATATCTGTAAATGGAGATTCCACCTACAAATCACTCTATGCATCCACACATATCAATTATCCACACAAAACACACCAATATAAAGAATACAGAAAATTTCACACACTCTATCTATTTTCAAAGTAGTAAAACTCAAGAATCTCTCATTTTCTTGGCTTTCCCGTAAGGGAATCAGGCCAGACTAGGCTATGATGCCATGATAGAAAATTGAAGAGAGCAAGAGATTTTGCACATACAATACAAATCACACTATGATATTTTTATTGATCACAACAAATACAAATATATAAGACATAACACATTGACTTCGATGCATCTATATCATGACTCTAACTTATTACATAGAAATTAATAGCTTCTAGACTCATGTTTAGAAACTAACAATGACAACTACACATGACATGGAAGCATTAATTTCAACACAATTAGTCAAGAATATAAGTTGGCATTTTGAGCAATTGAATCATCATCAACAATGGATATATTTTCTAGTTCTTCATAATTATCGCAAGATAGAGACACTAAATGTCTAAGCCATCCAATTAATAGGAATCGAGGAGGCAAATCTTTGGACCGAAATTGCATTAAAATAAATATAAATCTAATATAAAACATATCTAAAGTCTCACCTTCCATCCTACACAATTATTCTAATTGATCACACACATTTTCGTAATCATATTCCTGATAAAAGTGAAGGAAAATCTTCGAAAAATCATCCCAACCATGTATGGAGGCAACTAGAAGTAATAAGCACTAGTCTTTGGCATTACTTGTCAAAGTAAAAGTAAATATTTTGTAAATATTATTTTCATCAATATTGAAATTATTGGAACTTAAAATAAATTGAAGGAGATGATCAAAAGTAGATGTCATACAATTATACTTTACCTTAGACAAGGTTTGGACTTCCTTTATCGAAGTTTGTTGGATGAGGTCCAATAAAGCAACTCCAAGGAGGTCTTTTACATAGGGCCATAGTAATAAGATAAAATATTAAAGCATAAAATCATCAAATATATAATTTATCTAGGCCCTCCTTCTAGCGCCAAAAATATTGATGGCCCAAAATAACCATGTCAACATTATAAAGGAGACCACCTGGTTGGGAACTTAAATCAACTCATTTTCCATTTGGAATGGTGGTTCTGACTAGTTCAATTAGGTCGAGTTACTCTCTCTTTTTCTTTGTAGGCTTATAGTATGTTTATTACTTGCCAATAGGAAAGAGACATAGGATCTTCCCTCTTGTAGAGCTCATGGAATAAAGTGACCCTTAAGCTAAATTAATGGCTTTGCCAGGCCACTCTAAAGTTTGTCACTGTGTAAGAGGACTTCTAGAATTCAATAATTATAACTAAAAGCAAAGCGACTCTAAATAACATAAAATAAATCTTAAATCTATCTCGATTGAAAGAATGATTAGTCCCCCTCTCAACCAAGAGCAAGGAAAAGGGGATTTGAATAAGTTTTGAATTTGGAATAAAAATGAAGTCAATAAGCCAAGGAAAGAGTTCCAAGACTTATTACTAGTTCAAGCAAGTATATGTATTCAACTGTATGATGAATAGTCATTAGATCTTCAGTGCACATACATCCAAATTCAAATAAAATGATTTCAAACTAAAGCATATATGATTGCATTAAGGAAATAATTCTCATAAGACAATCATTATTAAAACTGTTGAAAATGACAATAAGAAATGTTAAAAATAACATCTAGAAATTCCAATTTAATTTGTCCTTGAATTAAATTGTAACTATTTTCTCATAACAACTTGTAATAGTTAACTAAGTTAAGTTGACTCATTTAGATTAGGATATTCATGTTGGAAGTCTATCTAGAGTCATGTAGAGTGATCCTTAAATTTTAGGGGTCCAGGTTGAGTTCTTTTGAGTTGTAATTAGATAACTCATTCTAACTGAGTTATAGTTAGTTAAACTAGTTCTAACCGTTGGAGGAACAATTAGAGGTCTAGTAGTGGAATAGTGCACCAGTGCATCACCAATACCACACTAGATAACCGAACATTCACTCATAAATAACTCATGCATCTCAATTCAGAGGAAGACCCATTTGAGATTAGAGTTCAGGGATAATGTACTATTAGTTGTATAATTTTTCGAGTTGTACAGATGGTGCATGCAATCAATTGAGGACCTAAATTTTGATTGTGCAGTTATGGATAAGTAATTTCCACATTAAATAGAGGTTAATTCCTCCAGGAATTGTGCAAGGAAGTAGGGGCTTGACAGGCAGCAGAATTGGCTAAGTGTTGGCTTGAGCTAGCTTGTGAGACAGAGAGTTAGATCATACTTGTGGATGAATTTTTCTAGTGTGAACAACCATTGTATTTTCTTCTCAGATCTTCTGGTTGATTCAATATAGATAGTCGGGGTTTTTAGCGGTTGCTTTCCCTAGAGAAATATTGTGTTATATGAAATTGATATCTTTCATTTTATGCTTCTTGTTTTCATCGATCAATTTTAGTTTCCACTGAAGAGTAGAGTAGATACTTGTCTTGTGTTTTAGAATATCACATAAGTTGTTGAATCTACAATAAAAATCTACATGGTATCAGATCTGAAGACAATATAGAAGAGGAGATTTTGAGTTTTTTGTGCAGATGAAAATAAAATTTACAAGTTCATACTTTAGACTAGCAATATGTTTTTCTACGGGTTGTGACTTGAGTATTCCTTGGAAGGAAGCTCGAATTACATAGCATGGAAGGACATGATGGAAGAAGTGTTGGAAGAAAATGGCCACAAGGAATTCATTGATCAAGACATTCCTAAGCCTCTAGCATAAGATGCTAAATATCTAGCTAAATGGAGAAAGTTTATGGAAAAGGTGAGGCAGATTATCGTTGAGGGAGTTCGAGATCACATTATCTCGAGTCTCCATGGTAAGGAAACTCCATACTCAATGTGGAAGGAATTGACAGACCTGTTTCAGAATAGCAATGACCGTAGGAAGTTGGCATTGAAGGACAAACTTAGAAAGATCAAGATGGAGAAGGGCGACTTAATTCTGAATTACTTGACCAAGTTCACCAATTGTAGGGATGAGCTTGGAAGTGTTGGGATTACTATTTTCAAAGACAGTATGGTGATCCTAAATCTTCTAGGACTTCCCAACAATTGGCATAGTTATCAAGACTCTGTCAATGGGAGGGGGAAGCTAATAGATTGGGAATGACTATGGTCGGATTTGGTACAAGAAGAGTTTCGACAAACACCAGAGATGGGACCTCTTCCAAAGAAGTGGAAGAAGACTTTACAATAGTCAGCAAAGGAAAGAAATTCAAGGGGAAGAAGTCCCAAGGAGAGGCAGACAGAAAGAAGATGGACTTGTCGAAAGTCAAGTGTTTTCACTATCACGAGTACGGGCACTATACCAAAAATTTCCCACAGAAGAAATCAAGCAAAAAGGAGCCAGCAGTAGCGGCAACAGGTGAGGCTCTAGCTTCACAATTTGAATTTGATGTCACTCTCATTACATGCATGGCCAACACTACAATGGGAAGTGTGTGGTATCTCGAGAATGGTGCCTTGTTCAATATGACGGGGAATATAGATCTCTTTAATGACTTTGAGGAGAATGACCTCAAGAAGAACATAAAGTTTGGAGATGAGGGTAGGTATAGCGCTACTAGGATCGGTGTCGTTACCTTTAAGAAGGAATCTGGGTCCCCTCTCACAATCATAGATGTGATGTATATGTTCCAAGACTAAAGAAGAATCTTGTTTCCATCGCAGTATTGGAAGATCGTGGCTATGCTGTGATTTTTAGTAAGGGAAAGGTTTTCCTTAAACACATCGTCGTGGGATAGTTGAAACAGATCAGTGTATGAGTCAAGAACCTAAATGATCTTGAGGTACAAGATGCATTCAAAGCCTTTGGGAGAAAGGAAAAGGTTAGATACTTGGTGGTTGAGAGGGAGAGTGAATTACCTCTCAACATGCAGCGACAGACGAAGCCTCAGAAGCATTCTTAGAAAGTTATGGAGAAGCCACAATTAGAGAAGCAGAGAGGAGACTAAGTGTAGATATCCACTCAAGTAGAGGAGAAGTATCCTCAGAGGCAAACTCGAAAATTTATGGAAAATCGAAAACTAGAGAAACAGACAGGAGACCAAGTGGAGAGATCCACTCAAGAAGAGAAGAAGCAGTCTCAAAAGTAGACTCAGAAAATTGTGGGGTAGCCACAATTGGAGAGGTACTATGGAGACTGAGTGGAGGCGTCCACTCAAGCAAATACCTCCAGTAGGGTGAAATTTCAAGCCAAGTGGGCAAAGAGAGCACATGCAGCCATACCTCTAGGTAAGAGGTGGGGCAATGTGAAGTATTAGTCCCAAGAGTACAGAAATTTGGGTAGGTTCCATTGAGAGGTTTTGTCTCATGGATCATTACCTTGCTATGGGAGCCCACTATACATAGTAGTAGGGTGGATCAATGGCGATTGATGTAGTCAGATATCATAGTGATAGAGGCAAAGGCTAGCAGTAGTCAGAGAATGGAGAGCACATAGCAGAGTTGACAATAATGCATATAGGTAGAGTCATCATAAACACATAGTTTTCATTCGTTAGAGGCAGACCTAGCAGCAGTCAAAGACTTTGATGATAGATGCATCATACTGATTCAATTTTGATGCTTTTTGGTTGCAGATGTTGTAGTAGCAACAACAACAATGGCAAGTGTTTCATGCAACATATTCCAAAGGTGTCGGATCAGGATAGAGCTGAATTCCTTTCTTGTTGAGAGGGAGTGTTGAAAATAGCAAAAAGAAATGTTAAAAATAACATCTAAAAGTTCCAATTTATTTTTCCTTGAATTAAATTGTAATCATTTTCTCATAGCAACTTGTAATAGTTAACTAAGTTAAGTTGACTTAGTTAGCTTAGGAAATTTGAGTTGGAATTCTATCTAGAGTCACGTAGAGTGATCCCTAAATTTTAGGGGTCCAAGTTTAGTTCTTTTGAGTTGTAATTAGATAACTCACTCTAGTTGACTTATAGTCAGTTAAACTAATTCTAACTCTTGGAGGAATCGGTAGAGGTCTAGTAGTGGAGTAGTGCACCAGTGCATCACGAGTACCACACCAGATAATTGAAGATTCACTCATAAATAACTCATGAATGTCAGTTTAGAGGAAGACCCAGTTGATATTAGAGTTCAGGGATATTGTACTATCATTTGTATAATTTTCCGAGTTGTATAGATGGTGCATGCAATCAGTTGAGGACCTAAGTTTGGATTGCGTAGTTATGGATGAGGAATTTCCACGTTAAATAGAGGCTAATTCCTCTAGGAATTGCACAATGAAGTAGGGGCTTGACAAGCAACGAAATTGGCTAAATGTTGGCTTGAGCTGGCTTGTGAGGCAGAGAGTTAGATCATACTTGTGCAGGAATTGTTCTAGTGTGAACAAGAATTGTATTTTCTTCTTAGATATTCTGGTTAATGCAATATAGATAGTCGAGGTTTTTAGCAGTTGCTTTCCCCAAAGAAATATTGTGTTATGTGCAATTGATATTCTTCCTTTTCTACTTATTGTTTTTATCAATCAATTTTAATTTCCGCTGAAGAGTAGAGTAGAGTATTTTCTTGTGTTTTAGCATATCACATAAGTTGTTGAATCTAAAGTAAAAATATGCAAAAGCAAAGATAAACTTGACATGAATTTTATAAATAGTTAAAAGGTATGTCTTGTTTATCTATTTGAATTCATAATTTAACTTGATGGAAATTAGATCTATCATTAAAAGATAGCTTTCAAATGATTAAAACAACCATGTATTAAATGAATTTACAATAGTGAAAAACTTCAAAAACACATACTTTTCTGGATCAAGGATTTTCTCAATTTTTTTTAAATGCAAGTTAGCAATCATCCTCTATCTCTGGAAATAGTGTACAAGAATTAAATATTTGACCAAAGCCTTTGAGTACATGAAATTTTTAGAAAATTTCATGATAGCATGAATTTTTCAGAGTTGAAATACATCTCTTTTAATCTCTACAAGTCTGGTCCAAACTAGCTAATTCTCTACAAAATTCTGCTCCTAATAGTAGTGAAAAAAATTGTCTCTTTGCAAAGGATTTCCTTCCCAAGTTTCATATTTGGAAGCGCGCCCGCCCTTCCCCCCTTGCTTTCTACAAAATTCATATTTATAATTACAACAAAAAATTAACATGAGAGAGTTGTTGGAGAAATAGTTTTTCTCCAACAATTTTGATTGGCCAGAATTGTTTTTCCTCTCTTGTTGGAGCAATTCCATTTCTCCAAGTCTTCTCTTCCACATATTTTCAACTATTCTCCTGCAAAAAACCAATTGAAATTCATAAAATAAAACCAATTTGGTGCACAAAATAGAAAACAAACCACTTTTCAACAAATTGTAAAATTAAAAATAAATTAAACTCCAAAGAAATTTTCTTGTTATGATTGCTTCAAATGGATCAGATCAACCTTTGTATATTGTTGGCAACTAGTTATTGAAAACAATTTTCCAAAGCCAACGAAATTTTCCCAAATGAAAATTGAAAAATTAATTTTTGGTTATAAATTCATCACTTTTTCTTCTGCTAGATTTCTAGGTCATTAAATGATTGCATCTACTAAAATTTACCATCACAAATTATTCTCCCTTGTATAATATTTCGAATGAGCTATTTCAAGCTTCATTTGGTTGAGTAAATCTCCAGATATGCCTCTCCAAAGATGAAGTGTCAACAAATATAAAAAGCTAAATTTAGGAAATTTTAATTAAAAATTCTAATCTAAACTAAATTAAAAATTCTAATTACCTACATTAATTAATTACAATTATTTCATTGATTAAATATATACAATTTAATTATAATTATAAAATTAATTAATATAATTAAAAACTTTAAATTAATTAATTTAATTTAAAAAACAATTTATTGAATTAAATATTATATTGTAATTAAAATAATTAAAAAATTATTATATATAGAAATAGGACATATGTCAAGTGGCTATTCGTCCCAAATGAATGGTGGATAAGCGGTGGCATAAGGAGGGACTTATATATAATAAATGGAGTAGAGAGGGGATTTAAAATATCGGAAGAGAGATTTCAGAGGATCCTTTTTATTAATGTTACGATATCGAACCATTCCGAGTTTCCAAAATAAAACATGTTGAGATGCATAATGGGCCCAATGAGATGGTATTGTTCCATTGAAGTTTTGGTGATATCCGAGGAATGATTTATTGGAGGTCATATTGAAATGGCCCCGATGTAATTGTTCCGATAAGAATATCGGAGGTGAGAGAAGATGAGTCATTAGAGTTATAAGGTGTGAGGTTAAAAAATTTTCAAGGCTCGATGAGTGAAGTGTTTAATGGTGATGAAAAAAGACTATCGGCATTGGAGGAGTTTAAAACATTAGAAGTTTTTTTTGAAAAAGAGCTCCGATAAAAATATTCTGATATGATATAAGAGGGAGGAATAAGAGTTAGGTGGGAGGCATAAGTTGTGATATAAGGCTCATATGGAGTGTGACCCACCCATAAACTACATCCACTTGGTAATTTCGGGATTTTGGATCCTCTTAATTTTTTGAAATTGGGATTTGGAATAGACTTTTGAGATCTCGAAAACAAATAATTTTAATTGCTCTACAAATTGGTTGCAGTGATTTTGTAAGGCTGTTAGCAGAAATGAATTAATTAGAAAGAATTAATTAAAAATTAATATTTACAATTAATTTACAAATATTAAAATATTATACGTTTTGTACATTTTGTTGCCCCGGTGGTAAAAATTATCAAACTTTGGAGGGGTGTCATTTGCAACTCTGCAACCAAATGAGATGAAACAAGAATCGATGGAAATATTGTGAAAAGTCAAATGCAATGAAGATATCAACAGAAGAATCGAAAGAAAATAAAAATCTAGCAAAATTGTAGGACACTTAACGAAAGAAAATATTAAAAGGCGATTTAGCCAAAATTTACGGAAATGATCCCCACTATTTGAAATAAATAAGTTAAAAATGGGCATGTTGAGTTTTCACCTCAACATGTGGTTACACAAAAACCAACATAAGAAAATGTTTCTATTTTTAAACAATAAACAATAGTAGGGGGAATTGTTAAAGAAACTACTCATGAGACAGAGAGTATTACCCAACAAGAACTTGCTATAAAACAAGTTGATATAAAAATATTAGTCTCACTTATAGAAGAATACGTTTTTGTAGAAGTAGTTTCACCTATTGAAGAACAAGTTGCTACAAATGCATCAAAATTAGGTGTAGACTGGTTACTGACAATCCTTTACAAAACTTTACAAAAAACAAGTTATTGGCCACATGACCTTTTGAAGATGTTGTTATGGAACTAGTAAAACAACTAAAGAAAAGGAAGTTTATACTTTACTAGGTAAATATATATGAAACCTTCCTATTATAATTTTGAAAGGAAAAATTCTAAGTTGAGGACGGAAAAGAAGGAGTCAATACGAAAATTGAAGGCCATTAGGAAAAAGTTAAAGGAAAAAAATTTCATGAAGGGGTGTTCACCCTCATCTAAGTTCTTGGAAAATGTGCTTGCTCACATTTCATGACCCATAAAAGTGACCTTGTAAGAGGAACACTTGATACAAAGGTAATACCTAAACATATTGTTATGGAATCAATATCTAAACATGTTGCTATGAGGCACTTCTATAACTTGAAATTGATGAGTTCATTGTTGATACTCCTAAAATATTCATACAACTCATTGGATCTCCCACAAAACTTATTTGATGTGTTGTATAGCTTATTAGATCTCCTATTTAATGTATAGTTGCAACATATACTAAATTGATAGATGATATTGCTACTAGTATATCATTCTACTATTGGATCCCTTATTATAGAAGAAAGAATCGACTATTGAATAGGAGTAATTCATAGCATCAACTATTAATGATCAGGTAGAACATGACACAAAATATAATAATATTTCTATAAGGGCTCGGGTATAAGAACAACGATACAATAATCCTTCTAATTAATATGGAGAAACCCAAGAATAATTTCGAATCTCTTATAATCTCGACTTCCTTGAGCCACCACAATTCTTCTCATGCTGCCAAACTACGTTCCTTCTATTGGAGGATCCAAGCTGTAGAGAATTTTCATATTTTGGTAAATGTCCTCACTAGTGTGTTCAAGGAATCTCCTCCACAGGGTGAATATAACTAGACTAGGTGGTTGCCCTTTATTCTATGTTTTTAGCCAGAGTCAAGAACCAACTACAACCTTGAAACCCCCCTCGCTACTCAATTCAAATAAGTCCTTCTTCAGGAAACTAGGGTCCAATTATCCCATAACTCGACATTATAGACTTGTATTGGAACTTCATTTCCTAAGGCCTCCAAAAAATATTTATTTCCCCTCTCTCCCCTTTAATATTTAAGGGCATTAAAAATTGAAGATTTGAAAGTATTGGGATAAGCCTACCTCAACCAAAATATATTTCATTCTAACCAATATCGGGTAGGAAAGAAGAGCATCTCCCTAAACATACCAACAATTGTCAAGCCATGGTCTCGTCAAAGTGGTCTCACCCAAACCAGAGTTGATCAAGTTTGAGTTCCTCAAGATGAAACCCTCACTAATTGTCTTAACCTATTTTCCCAACATAATAGAGGAAAATTGTTGTGCTTTGGATACTCCACGATATTCCTTGATTGTATTAACTCATGTTCCCAATAGAACAAATAAAAATCGTTTTTCTCTTTATACTCCACGATAGTCCCTAATTGTCTTAACCCATTTTCTCATAAAATAGAGGACAAGCGTTGCGCTCTCAATACTCCACGATAGTCTGCCAGTTGTTTTTTTCTTACCCTGCCTTTTTTTTCACTCTACTTGGCTAATATATTGAATAAATAATACCTTATAATACCCATATTATTATATAACATATAAAAATCCATTACCCCCCATTATATTGTCAATATATTATTTTATATTTTTCTCATTTTTTATGCCCCAATATGAATGCACGTGGTATGGTATTGCTTTGTCAGTGAAGCCCTCACGGAGGAAGGAAGGTAGAATTGTCTTGTAAAGGAAATTGAGGTAGAGACCATATACAATGGGTAAATGCAGCTATGGAAGAAAATTACACTCAAGTGGTAAATGAAACTATAGCGATATGGTGTGATAACCAAAGTACACTCAAGTTTTGTAGAGACCCAATTCAAAGACCACATTTAGGCATATTAAGGTTCACATGCACTACATAGAGAAAATCCATATAAGTGCCATTGATATGTAGTATTTCCCCTCTTGTAAGAAGACTATAGACATGATCATCAATAGTTTCACTCAATAAAGATTCATAACTTTGTGGGAGCTCTTAGGAGTGAATGAGATGATTACTTAGTAGCTGAATTTTTTGACATTATTACTCTTATTTGAGGGGTTTTTTCTTCCAATCGTTTTTCCCACTTTACCTCACTTTCTCTTTTTTACATTGTATATGAGTACCTAACATCGATGGAAATTTCCAAGACTCATTCACTAGCATACTCCTCAGTTGTGCTTCAAGGGGGGTGTTAGAGTATGTTGCACCAAATAGTTCATCAAGACCTTATCATGATCTACATTCTAGACATCATTTTATCCTCTTCCATACATTACTAGGGGCACATATGAACACTTTTATTTCACTACTAGACATTCCCTATCATTCAACGGGATCATGTCATATTTATAGCATTTTTTATTTTTAGTAATTCTATTTTTAGTAGGAGGTGCCACCAAGGATGACATGTGGTGTTGACTAGAATATGGTTGGAGGATGACATGTCTGATTACACTCCATTAATATGCATTGATTCATGCACAGTTTGTCCCAAATTAAGTACACACTTCTTAAATTTAGCAACTACCACTTTCACTCATCTACCACCGGATAGTTGACTTTTAGATCCATTCCTAGAGTTTCACTACATAGTTATTTCATGTGATAGTTATTACAATAGTTCTAACCAATTTTTAACTCTAATTACTTCTAGCTAACTCTATCATTATATATTTTTCTAATTTAGTGTCTCCCAGTCTTTTTTTTGACTCACTAGCTAAGTAAAGAAAGTGTTTTTCTATTTAATTAAGCATGTTCGTTAGGAACCTTAACCTAATTCAAATTGGTTCTTCCTCCCACAGAGTCTACATATTGTAATTTTGTTCAATAATTATAATTCATTATATTTTTATATCATAAATCTTGTGTAATTTGAATTATCTCTTTGGTCACTCATTCAATTTTCCAATCAATTTTTTTCTCTCCTCTCTTGTTTTGTAGTAGCTAGTCTAGTATTTTTTGACACACATATGTTCAACTTGTGTTTAAAATACTACACTATAGAACGTGGCTCTAACTCTAGCTACATGTTTTTCTTGTGGTTATAGCTACTCATTCTAGTCCTTAGCTATGGCTCTAGCTTTGGTTCTAGCTCACTTGTTCCCACGACGTAGAAGTCTTCTCACTGACTCTCATCTTTGAGAAATCTCCAAATCTCAACTTTAGAATCAATATCCATTCCCATCTCCCTCTCAATATTGTAGATATTGTTGATTTGGGGTAGAATCGCATGTGCTCTAGCCATGAAAATTAGTGGAGAGGCTAAAGCACATGAGATCTCCAAGACCCAGAGATGGTTTGGGCAAATTCTAACCGGTTTGGGAGATATTAAAATAATTAATATTTTTAATGGGGTTCCTGAGCTTAAACTTAGGAAAAATAAAATATTAATGGGTATTAATATAAAACTGAGTTAGAAGGTTCCAAAAATCATGGATCAGGCCAAATCTAATCTTAGTCATTGATTAGAGATTTAATCTCGGCTGTTGATGGAGCAACGAGAAAAGTATAAGAAGAGGCTTGAGGGTCAGTTGGAAGATACCCCTGAGTGATCAGTCATTCGTTTTACTAGAGTCGGGTTGCTAAGCACGGTAAAATTAGTGATCAGTAGCGAGGGGCAGTGAGTACTGGACAAAGAGGTAGAGATAGTGCCAAGAGACCAGCGCAGAGGTAGAGAGTGAGAAGCAATAACGAGAGCATGCCACATAGAGCCCAACAGAGACAACGCAGAGCCTAGAGGGACTGCGTCATCCATGTAGAGAGCAAATGGGGTGATGCAGAGGGTCCCAGAGGCTGTGCAGTGCCTCAGAGGGCTGACATAGAGGAGTTTGGGGTTGAGGGAAAGGCCAAAATCGCCAGCGAAAAGCTTTAGAGTTGTTGGAGAGGGTTTTGTGGGACATGTTTTCTGAATACCTGTTTCTGAATATAGAGGTATTACTGCCGGATATTTTTCTCTGTTGGGTGAGCTAGTTTGGTACCCAATTGTACTCAAGGAAATACTGCAAAATAATAAACCCTCAAAATAGCTACACCAGTTTTCCTGCATTGGATTTTTCCGGGGACATTTGTCCAAAAATAACTGTGTCACTTGTGCGTATGTTTTCTTTCATCTGTTGATCCGTAGATGTTGAGACTGTATTGTGTTTATTCCAGTATTTATGTGTTTTAAATAACTTATTCAGAATCAACAAGTAGAAGAATAAACTAGCAGAATATAGATTAAATTTCTAAGGATAGAATTAGAAATTTCAACATGGTATCAGAGCGTGGTTGCAGATCACAGGAAAGTTGAAGGCATTAGCTGAGCAGAGCATTTGCAGCAGATTCAGTTGTCCCAAGTGATAGCACTGATCCTTGCAAAAAGCGACAGAGGAAGGGTTGATGTAGAGGGACTGCATCATTAGTCCAAGCCTGAGAGAGGCCAACGCAGGAGCTGAGGAGGGCAGAAACAGGCTCACGCAGAGCCACACAAAGGCCAAGAGGGATGACGTAGTTGGATGAGGGAGTTGTTTTTTCAGTGCCAGGATTGCGCAGAGCTAAGAGGCTCAATTCTTCAGTTGCTGGGGCGAAGGTATCTGTGGGCAGCTTGTGGGAGCAAAGCTGGTGGGGTACTTTGGTCAGAATAGTACCTAACAACGCAAAACCAAGGTAGAGGGAGTTGTTGCGAAGGTAGATTTCTAGCGAAGGAATCCAGATTAGTGTTGCAGTTGCACAGACGATCGAAGAGGGGAAACTTGACGATTGATAGAAGGATTTCCAGGTGGGAAATCGAGACTCAGAGGGAGTCCAACAGAGAACTTCCAGGCGGGAAGTAGAGAGACTCACTAGGAGTCAAAAGGAGAACTTCCAGAGGGAAGTAAAGAGACTCAAAGGAGTCGACAGTAGAGCAGAGAGATGGTCATGAATGGACTAAGAGATTAGGGCAAGCTGGATGGGGCATCCAACTTCATGGTCTAGAATTCCAAGATCTTGTCCATTCTAGATAGAAATTGCATCAAGGGCTTTGCCTTGAGAACAATGTCTATCCCAGTTGACCCGGTAGCTAATGAGAAGTACGAGGAGGCAATGGCCAAGGAAAAATGCATCATCCTTGATGGGGTCAAAGATCATGTGGTCCAACATATTTTTGAGAAGGAAACGGAAAAGGAGATGTGGGACAGCTTGAAGACATTGTACCATCATACTTCCATGCAGAGGAAGATGTTACTTGAGAATTAGCTAAGGTCATACAAGATGCAGAAGGGGGAGCAGATAAATCACTTCCTCGGTTGGTTGAAGGAGATCCAGGACCAACTAACTTCCATAGGGGCCACGCCTGATGAGGAGATGATGGTAAGGACCGCACTTAATGTAGTCACTGAGGAGTGGGAGACATTTGTCCAAAGAATACTGGGAAGAGGGGGGATCTTCCAGATTGGGAAGAATTGTGGGCGGCTCTTCGTCAATAGGAGATCAGGCGGTTGAGCAAGGTGGGGAGTAGAAACAAAGGAGTCAGGATCAAGAAGGAAGAGGAAGAGGATGCAACTTTGGCATCTTCAGGAAAGTAGGAGAAGAGGAAGAACAAGGACCTCTCCAAGGTCAAGTGCTTCCACTGTGGGGAACTAGGTCACTATGTGAACCAGTGTCCAAGGAAGAAGAGTAAGGGAGAGCCTTTTGACTCTAAGGCATCACCCACAAAGGTGGAGAAAGAAGTCAATGAGCATGAAGATTATGCCATGAGTGCTCATGTACCTCTAGAGAATAGGTGGGGAGACATCGAGCTATAGTCAAGACGACTACAGGCGATGAGGGGAAGGATCCTTGAGGTACCAACCTCTTGGATTATACCTTGCTATGGGAGCCTCGAAGAGAGAGTAGCAGGACTGGCGGATGTTGGTAGAGATGGATGCAGATGAAGTGGTGGAGAGTGCTACATTGTAGGATTTTCCCGGGCAGCGTGAGGCTGTCAAGCTGCAGAAGTGTGAGAGGCATAGAGAGTGTTCCAACTGTGTAGGATGGCACAAATAGGTTTGCAGCGGTGAGAGATGCAGGGAGTTGTTGCAACAACGCAAAGGTCGGTAGAGGGAGCACTTATAGCGACAGAGAGAGCTTCACCATCGGGAGTGTTTATAGCCTAACAGGGATGTTAGAAGTTGGGTAGATCATTTACCTACTTCTCAGTAACTGAGTTGTAGTGCAGTAGAGGTTACCACTAGCACGATGCAACATGATGAGAGGGGGATGCAGTGCAGATGTAGTGTTGGGAGGATGGACTAGCAACAACATGGATGCAGAGGGAGCTACCGTATAGATGTAGTAGTGGCAGGGCCATGGGCAATAGTACAGGATGCAACAGTGCAGAGGATGTTAGGTGGGGAGGCCTAGCATCAACACAGGTACTAGTGTCGTATAATTAGAGCGATGCTCCATATGGGGTATTACTATAACACAATCCTCATTTAGAGGGAGTGTTTATTTGGGGTAGCATTGGATGTGCTCTAGCCATGAAAATTGGTGGATAGGCTAAAGAACATGAGATCTCCAAGACCCAGAAATGCTTTGGGTAGATTCTAACTAGTTTGGGAGATATTAAAATAAGTAATATTTTTAATGGAGTTCCTAACTCTAAACTTAGGAAAAATAAAATATTAATGGGTATTAATATAAAATTGGCTTAGAAGGTTCCAAAAGTCATGGATGAAGCCAAATCTAATCTTAGTCATTGATTAGAGATTTAATCTCGGCCGTTGATGGGCCAACGAGAAAAGTATAAGAAGAGGCTTGAGGGTCAATTGGAAGAGACACTAGAGTGATCAGTGATTTGTTTTGCTAGAGCGGGGTTGCTAAGAAAAGTTGAATTAGTGATCAGCAGCAAGGGACAATGAGTACTGGACAGAGAGGCAGAGACAATGTCGAGAGACTAGTGCAGAGGCAGAGAGTGAGAAGCAGTAGCTAGAGAAGGCCACACAGAGCCTAGCAGAGACAATGCAGAGCCCAGAGGGACTGCGTCATCCACACAGAGAACAACTAGAGTGATTCAGAGGGTCCTAGAGGTTGCACAGTGCCTCAGAGGGCTAACACAGAGGGGTTTTTGGCTGACGCAGAGGCCAGAAGGGCCAGCGTAGAGCTTAAGAGTCATTGGAGAGGGTTTCGTGGGACAAGTTTTCTGAATACCTTTTTCCGAATATAGAGGTATTGTTGTTGGATATTTTTCTCTGTTGGGTGAGCCAGTTTGGCACTCAGTTGTACTCAAGGAAATAATGCATAGTAATAAACCCTCATAATAGCTACACCGGTTTTCCCGCTTTGGGTTTTTCTGAGGACATTTGTCCAAAAATAATGGCGTCACTTGTGTGTTTGTTTTCTTTCAGCTGTTGATCTGTAGATGTTGAGCCTGTATTGTGTTTATTCTGGTAGTTGTGTGTTTTAAATAACTTTTTCAGAATTAACAAGTAGAAGAAACAAACCAACAGAATACAGATTAAATTTCTAATGGATAGACTTATGAGTTTCAACAGATATCCCATCTTAGAAACCAATAAATCCAAGTCGAATGCTAGTCTATATTCATTGTAATCTCAACAAGCTATGCTACCATGTATCAATCCCTCAAAAGGAAGTGTGGTTTACCATCTCTTACTAGGATCAAATTATTCCCAACATGGAAAAAACTCTTTGGTACTTGAAAATGCTTGGAATCATGTCATGGAGTTCCCAATAACGTCTCCCTCTAATTGCATTGACCTTTGTTTATTACTCTTTGGCACATCTACGAGAAGGAAAACTTATTTTGGAATATTTTAGGAAACAAATGGAATGGGGCATCCACCTGTTATCCTCTTTGATGGTTATTTAGACCTCTTGCACTACTATCTCTCAGTGGACAAATTCTTATCCTTGAATTGGATGTGTAGGTAACATTGAATCTCTGTAAAGATTCACTTTCCACACTCTTCTTTCGGTTGTGCATTTTTTGGCATGAAGCTTTGAATGAAGTTGTCAAAAATTTGCTTCTCAATGTCAACTCGACTTATAATGGTGACAAAATTTCCTATTACTATTACAACGTGCACTGTCTAACATACTCTCCTTTCCATGTGCCTATGAGTTTGTTGTTAGATTGGAGAATCCTTCTTTCTATTCCTCTTTTGAAAGTAATCTATCATGTGGTATGTGTTTTGTTTCTCTTAGCAAGATGCGCTCCTTAATGGCCTTTATTGCCATGGAAAGAACATGCATGTTTGTACTGGTAGTTCACATTTATATGGCCTCTCTACTTATAGTAGTGTTAAACAAGAGATGTCTTGTTTGATGAAGACCTCTTGGTTTTCTTCTTCTTCTTTCTTGCTCCAGGGGATAAAAAATATGCTCAAAAATAAAAGTGCTCAAATTCTCCCAAAAATAGTGCCAAATCATAGATCTCATTGTTTTGATTCCAACGACGCTTGAATTGCCTCAATATGACATCATATGAGAAATTTATTACATTCTGAAGTTTTTTGCAAAGAACTAAAAGGTCAACTTGCAATGTTGACTGCACAGGCTATATGATAACGTGGTGCTAGTGTCAACAGGGTGACTGTGTAGTACGATTGTCAAGGACCAATCAGGACTAGACAAGTGGCGAGTTTCTATTAGTTGTGGTGATTGTGATTGGGCCAACTGCAGGCCACCACATGGCCCAATGAAAGGCTGCCATGTGGCCCTATGGGAGGCTGCCACATGGCTTAGGCTCGTTGTCTAAAATTTTGTTGGGCGACTGACCAACCTCGGCGGGGTTCAACCCCGAGACCTTTGGCAACATAATGCAACGACTCACCGTTAGACTACACGGTTAGTTCTTAACATATGATGGTAAGTGGTTTATGTTACTATTTAATTGTTCGACAGTTTTGGGGGCGTGGAGGGCAGGTCGACGAGCTCGCCCAATTTGCATATCCTCGGGTTTATGTATGTTATATGACCAACTGCAAGGCAGAGGGGGTGGGGAGTTACCCCCAGCCCATGGTTCCAACCACCAACATAAAATTGTCGGCAATATATTCAAAGGGGCGAGGCATGTGACACCCTGTTTGTGTCCCTAGCCTGCAACCATATGCGAAGTAACGTGACCTAGAGTGGAGAGTCAGCAGGCACATGGCCTTTGGCCCACACCTCTAGACATATTAATTTCCACGTGACCAACAAAAGGACAGAGTTTTAGGGCGCATGTGCCAAATTAAGTATCTGACAAATTGCACCATTTTCAGTGGGAGTGTGCCACCTATTTTTGTGATTTTGTCGTTGTGCAAGGCCGCAAAAGATAAATTTCGCTGCCATTTTTGAGAGAGGGTCAATGTTGGAGGGCAATTAGCAGGGAAATGAAGAAAGAGGCCTAACTTGGCCATTTTTCAACCTTTTTGAACCTAAGAAGAGCCTACACATGGGTTTTTGGGTGTTTTGGACACAATGGCACTATTATTTTTATGATTTGAGAATTATATGTTGATGTAATTTGAAATTTGAGCATATAATTTAAAGGGCCAACATTGGCAGTTGGACCCAAAGATGTAGCCAAGGAGGGGTGAACTCCGTCATCAAATTGTCGTTTTGTGATGCTACATGTCTATTTTTCATTATTAAAATCTGTAAAACTTAACTAAATTCACTACATTTATGTGCTTTTACAATTTCGATCCATTTCCCACAAGACATAAACTAGTTGCAAACTTTTACAAGAGACCTTCAATTTTTAATTTCAGGTCATTTCCTTGGCTAATTGGCTTATTATTTCTTCTAAGTAATAGTGCACGCTGAGTCCTTGTAGTTTCTTCATCACTGCCCTTTTTTAATCTTCCATAAGAAGGATGAGGTGATGGTGGGACACCACCTCCATCTGTGATTCTATTGCCCCAACTCTTACATTTGTTTTTTCCTTCACAAAAATGGTTTTCACTCTCACGGGCTTCTCGATTCTACCATCAAATCCTAAGCCTTCATGCTTGGCCCTATGTGAAACTACTATGTAGCTTAGGATTCCTTGACTTCTCCTTCCTATATCTTGTCCATCATATTCCATCTACCTTGGTAGCTTAGAACCAATGCCTCTATTAAAATTTTTAAAGTCACCAATCTACTCTAGAGAAATGTCCATGGAAGGCGAGATTACCAAGGTGGTATTATTTATGGTGTTGGCATCTGTGTTTCCCATGGAAGGTTTCATTGTTTCTCGATGTTCTTGGACGACTGCTTAAGGCTTTGTAAATATCTCCTCCTCCTTTTGCGTACTCTTGTTCCAATTGTGCCATCATCTATGTGAGTGTACCTTCTATCCAACTATCCATCTGGATGTTTGTCTTGCCATGGTGTACAAATTGCACTCTTGCTTGTCCCAATCTGTCATAACAATGGTGAGATAGTCTTGGCATTCCACACTTTTTCTTTAGCAATGCTAGTAGTTTGGTAGAGTTATCAAGGTTGTTCTCCATCACTACCCTCCTCTAGTTGAACATTGAGACTTTCTCCTTCAAGTGTAAAGAAGACATCCATAGGCTATGTACAATGTATGTAGAAATGTTTAGTGTGCTTTATACAAAAACATCTTTCCATCTCAAGACCCTTTTTCTAATATTCTTATTTAAGGTTAATATTGCAATGGAATATTTTTTTAAGGTTATTATTACAATTTTGTATAGTTAAATAGAGATTATAGTTTACAAATAGTTCAAAAGACTTAACTTAGACATTGTAATAAAGCAACTTAGATCCACATTAACTCTAGATTTATGATGTGTTGAGTGACATCGAATTCTTCTAGGTACAAGTCCTTTTTGTTGTGAAAAAATTAGTGCATGTCCTTTTCCTCAAGTTTTGTACTTTAAATATGGTTTGCACTTAAAAGGATTTGATCTCTCTTAGTACATGATAGATTCAAAATGGTTCTTATATTTTTGTGCATGCACAAGCTAGTTCTTATATTTGTCTGTGTGCACATGTGTGCTAACTTCCCAGTGCACACCACTTGTCTACCTCCATGTTGAACAAGTATGGAATCACACATCTTCACTCCATATTGAACACATATGGAATCACACATCTTCTTCTCATAGGAACAAATGTAACATGTCAACTTCATGTTGAGTAGGAAGGAATCACACATCTTCTTGATAGAGCCTTATAAAATGTGAATCTGTTAGGGTCCCACCCTAACCCCCTTATTCATGTCATGGGATCACGTCATAGTCAAGAGTCAATAAAGCCCATATTAATATTTGTAAGTGGTTAACCCAGTTAGTTGCAATTGGGACCACAATTAGTTGTAAATGGGCGGTAGTATTAAATAAAGGTTAAATGGGCGGTAGTATTAGATAGATGGTATTAATAAAACCCACGGTATTGGCCTGTGGTATTGCATGTAGGAGTCATATATAAAGGATAGAGACTCCCTACGAGGAGCATCGTGTCTTGTTTTATAATCGAGCTCTGCTCTATTGGAGGTTTCCCCCTCGAAGAGGCCTGTGAACATTTCTCTTTGAGTAATAAAATCTTTGCTATTCTGTGTTCTGGGTATATTTTCTTAACATATTCTATGTTCTCGGTATTTTTCCGCGCATATTCTTGGTTTGGTATTGCTTTGCAGGTTAAGAAGCATAACACCAAACCCCAACACCCCTTGTCTAGTTTAGAGTCCGAACCTGTAAGGATCTACTGAGGATTCCACTGGCCCAACTCTAGCTCGGGAACCTCCTCAGAACAACAATACATTGTTCACCTGTGGATCTTCTTGTGTTAGGTTTGCATATCCTTTCAATTTTCCCTCGTCCCTCCATCTCCCTCTCTCCTTTTTCCCTCAACAAAAATAAGAGAACCTTCCTTGGAACTACCTTTTTCTACGAGGAAAAGAGACTCAACTGACCTAACTATCTAGAGAGTTTTTTCTTTTATTCAGTTAAGCATATACAAAATTTTCTTTTAATACTCAAGGACTTAACGAAGTCCAGTCACAACATTTTTTTGTTCTTCAACTTAGACTGAAATCAGTGCCAAAGTTTATAAAAGTTAAAACATAAAGTTAAAACATAAATTCAAATTCCTAAAGAATGTCGTCGATGTCACAATGTTATATTTGGATACATAATTAGTTGTAAATATAAGGGAAGATGTAATTATTATATTGTATCTAATATTTTTGCCGACCTCCATCCATGCTTTATTAGATTATATTAGGTAAAATATAATACTATAATATTATGTTTTACCCTATATTTCCCCTCAATTGGTCCATTTGGTATTGCAATATTTCTTTATATTTAAAGTTTGAAAGTAAACAAACCCAAATATAAAATTAACAAGGGTTGAGAAATATAGAGTAAAATGTAATATTTAGATTGAAGTGTGATGGGAAATATTATGCGAAATATAATAATACTACATTTAAATTTATATTTCTCTACCCTCCTTGCTTTTATTGGGTGGGGTGATAATAAATACTTGGTAACATATAATATTATAATATTATTTTATCCAAAAATTTGGCTCACCCTATTTACTTTTTCTCAGTAACATTCTAACTTAATAAAAAATAAAAA